>CAUYSK010021587.1:0-42166 GCA_963575035.1 Avahi laniger
TTTCTTTCTATTTTTTGGTAGAGATGGGGTCTCGCTCTTGCTCAGGCTGGTCTCGAACTCCTGAGCTCAGAACGATCCGCCCACCTCGGCCTCCCAGAGTGCTAGGATTACAGGCGTGAGCCACCGCGCCCGGCCTGAAAGCTTGCTTTTTTATTTATAAAGCAACCACTGTAATTCACCATATTAACAAAATAAAGGAGAAAAACCAGAATAACAATTTTAACAGATATAGAAAAATCATTGCTAAATTTAACACCCACTTATGATTTTTTTTAAAAAAAACTCTTAGCAAATTAGAAATAAGAGAGAATTTCTGCAGTCTAATAAAGTACATTTATAAAATGCTAAAATCATAATTGATGGTGAAAAATTTAATGTTTTCCCCTTAGATCAGAATAAGGCATGTGCGTCCTGTCTCACTATTTTTATTTAATATTATATTGGACAGAGGCCAATCTAGCCAGTGCCATAAAATAAGAAAAAGAAATAAAAGGCTTAAAAATCTGAAAGGAAGAGGTAAATATTTTTCTATTCACAGATGACATGATTGTTGAGATAGAAAATCTTAGGAATCTATAGAATAACTATTAGAACCAAGAAGGCAATTTACTAGGATTCAAAGTCAACACACAAAAAGCAATTATGTTTTTTGTATAGCAGCAGCAAAGAATTGAAAAGTTTTTACAAAGCAATTTCTTTTGTAATTACATCAAAAAGCATAAAATACATAGTAATACACTTAACAAAAGTGTGCAAGACCTGTAAAAAGTACAAAACACTGCTAGGAGAAGTTAAAGAAGACCAAATAAATGGAGAGATTTATCACATCCATGCACTGGAAAACTCAATGTTGTTAACTTGTCAGGTCTCCCCAAGTTGATTCGTAGATTTAAAGCAATCCCAGTCAAAATCCCAAGAGGCTTTTTGGTGGAAGGGGTGGGTAGACATTGATAAGTTGATTCTAATATTTATATGGAAATATAAAGGGCTGTGACTATCCAAAGCAATCTTGAAAAAGAAGAATAAAGTTGGCAGGATTCACATTACCTGACTTCAAGATTTACTACAAAACTACAAACTTACCAACAAGAAAAAACAAACAACCCAATACAAAAAGGCAAAGGACTTGAATAAACATTTCTCCAAAGATGATATACAAATGGCAAACAAGTGTGCGAAAAGATGCTCAACATCACTAATCATTAGGGAAATGCAAATCAAAACCACAATGAGATACCACCTAATACCTATTAGGATGGCTACTATTGGGGAAGAAAAAAAAGTAGAAAAAAATAACATGTGTTGGCCATGTTGTGGAGAAATTGGAACCCTTGTGTTTTGTTGGTGGGAACTTGAAATGGTGCACCTGCTGTGGAAAACAATATGGCGGTTTCTCAGAACATTAAAAGTAGAATTACCTTATGATCCAGCAATTCCACTTCTGGGTATATATCTGGGTATATATCCAAAAGAACTGAAAACGGGCTCTGGAGGAGATATTTGCATACCCGTGTTCATAGCACTATTCGCAATAGGCAGAAGATAGGAGCAACCCAGGTGTCCATGGAGGGATGGATGGATAAACAAAATGTGGTGTATACATACATGAAATATCATTTAGCCTTAAAAGGGAAGGAAATCATGACACATGCTACAACATGGATGAACCTTGAGGACAATTATGCTAAGTGAAATGAGCCACTCACAAAAAGACAAATACTATATGACTCCTGCTCATGAGGTACCTAGAGTAGTCGAATTTATAGAGACAGAAAGTAGAATGGTAGTTGTCAAGGGCTGGGGGGAGGGGGAAATGCAGAGTTATTGTTTAATGGATACAGAATTTTATGATAGTTTTGTAAGATGAAAGTAGTTCTGGTGATGGTGGTGGTGATGGTTGCACAACAATGTGAATGTACTGAATACCAGTGAGTTAGGGTTAGGGTTAGGATACTGTACACCTAAAAATGGCTCAGATGGTAAATTTTGTGTTATGTGTTTTTTGCCACAGTAAAAAAATTGGGGGAAAAACTCATCAAAGCATATGCGAAGGACACTTCTATCTGCAACTTATTTTGAAACTCATTAAAAAAGATGGATTGATGAATGGAGAGAGGGATGGCCTGATATGTGATAAAGCAAATGCAACAAAATGTTAACTGTAGAATCCAGGCAGTAGGATATGGGTGCTAATTGTATACAAGTATTTAAGGCTTTCCATATATTTGAAAATTTTTATAATAAAATGTGGGTAGAGAAACAAATTATTAGGAAAAAAATCCCTCCTATTTCTAATTATTTTGGCCACAATTCAGCAGAAGTATAGTGACTTTGAGCCTGCCTTTAGCTGTGGGTAATCTGACATTGGGCAGTGGTTTGCACTTACTTTCTCCAGTGTGAGGCTGATGGAAAACTGTTACTAGAAAGGGCCCCTCAAGACTGATCACCATTTTTAAAAGAAACGAGTATGTGTGGGATTGGGTAGAGGGTGGGAAACTGACATTGTTTGAGGGCTTCCTTTCCTAACATCTGTATGCACACTATCTCATTTATTTCTGCTAATAATATTGTTAGGTATACACTATTATCTCTGTTTTACAGATTGGGACACTAGAACTCAAAGAGGCTAAGCACCTGGCCCAAAGGCTGCACAGCGGATCAGTGGCAGAGCTGGGCCTGCCACCCAGATATATTGACTTGCAGTGTGCTGTCCTTTCTGCTATCCCAGGTGGCCTTGCTGACGTCCTGGGATACTGAGATCTTGCCCATGAGGACAGGAATGCTGAGGGTGCAAAGTGGTTTGGGTTTCCTCTTTTTGCTCTGAAACGTGTCTTCCAACTTTCCTGTTGCACTTACTCGATTGGACTGTTTGCTAGGCCCCTTACCATTCAGCTTTCCTCTTCATTGTTAGACTGGTAGTGGGAAGGAGGAACCAGACTGGGGAGTGCACTGCCTGTTTTATTAGAAAGTTTTTCTGGGGCTCCTTCTTCTGTAATTAACACCTTTAATTCAAAATAAAACAAGTAAATAACAGTTCCTTCTGCTGTTTTTATTGCTGAAAATCTTTGTGACATTCCTGGTTGCATGGCCTGGTGATGTCTGAGCATTAGACTGAGAAAGGGATGGACGGCACCATTACCAAAGAGGTTTTCACAAGGGAATGGCCAAGTCTAGAACAGCCATCTGCTACCAGATAGACAGGGTTCCACTGAGCTATGGATTTGACCCAGAGGCTGTCCTGTTCTTTGTGTTTGCACTTTTGGGATATCCCTCGTGTCATTGCTCCCTTCCGGCTCATCGACTCTCCCTCCCTGCCAAAGGCTGTCCCATCCCTCAGGAGTCATGCTGCCTGTGATGCCTGGGCACACCTGGTTGATCCAGAGGAAGCCGGCAGCACACTGTATTCATGCTGCAAGGTGGCACCGCAGCTTCTCTGCACTGAAACACCCAAATTAATTCACCGTTATTAGCAGTCTTCCCACTTGAGAAGACTCGTGGCAGTTCAGAGTATTCCAGTACAAGTGATAGGGCTGAGGAGAGTGGATTATTTTTCTGTCCATACTCAAATGCTCTTGTTTGATTTTCCTTTATACTTCATTATCTTGGAAACCAACAGACTCAGGAGGGAGGTGGAGACAGGTCAGTGGGTGAATAGAAGTCAGAACAATGAAGTCCATTTTTCTTTTTAAATTGGAAAAAAAAACCCATATTTCCAGGCTTGTCATCTAAATTGTTTACTATTAAAATATGCTTTTCTGTTCTTCTTTCCTCTACCCTAATCTTCCTTTCTCTTTCTCCTTGTTCTGCCACTCTCTCTTCCTCCTGTCCTTGCTTTACCTTTTACTCTTTTATCATTTGTTTTCTGAGAATATGTAGATACGGAACAGTAGGAAAAATATAGCACACCAGACTCCTGCTCTCCTTCCCACGGCACGGTAATAGTCACTGTCTTACAGAGGGAGCCCGGGATGTAACATTCACTCATTCAGAATTTATCACGTTTGTTATGCCCTATCCTACAACAGTTCACTGTCTGAGGAGAGTAAATCTATTGCCAAACTAAAGAGGGCCAAGAAACCAAGGCAGAAATTTCTTGTCTTTGCCTAACACCCATGCGTCCACACATTAACCTCTCCTGATACCCACAAAGTATCCCTGCCTGTCTCCTCTGGTGAGCAGTGTGGATGTTTGCAGCTTTATTCACATATTTACTTAGCATTAGATGCCATTTCACTTTCTTTATAGAACTTTGGTTCTATATCACTCAACGTATCCATATATTCCTAAGATGTCCTCTTTCTCTGTTTGCGCACTGTCAGTTACTCCTGACTCCAAGTATGAACTTCGTATTTCCCCATGTTTCTGTCATTGGCAACTGAATAACTAAAGTATCTGGCAGTCTTGGGCAGGGAGACCCATGGAAGGTGGAAGAGGCTAGGGTCCCTCCTAATGTCAGAGGTCTGGAGTCCCTGAAGAGCCGGGATTCTGTAATGTAACACATGGAACTGGAAATCAGGACCCTTGAGTTCTGGACCCAATTTGCCAATAACTTGCTGCATGGCCTTCAACAAGTCACTTTGCTTCTTTGGGTCTCAGTATTCCTATCTCAAGCTTAGGTGCCTGCAAGGCTATAGGTATAAGTTGAGTTGCTTATAATATATTGTGACCAAGCCAAACCCCTACCCAGATATATTGTCTTTTAAAACATTTGGTGGGCCAAACCAATGATGGGCAAAACAAAAAATGTCTTGGGGCTGTATTTAACAGTCTTATTCCTCCTTTTCTCTCCCGTGGCATACCTGAGACCACAGAGGGAAGTCTTAGGACCAGTTTAGGTCCTCAGGGAAGTTACCATGGGCACAGTACCCTAGAACCAGTATCAGAGATACTAGCAACATGTTTGCTGGGCAGAGGGGCCTTTACCACTTAGGGTAGTAGAAGCTGGTAAGGGCATAATGGCCATTGGCTGCTAGCATTGGTCCCCCGGAGGATCTCTATTTCCTGGTTACTGACTACTTGCTTTATCCCTAATAGTCAAGCCACTGGGCATCAGGGCACTCTGCAGGAAGTACGAGGCCAACCCAGTTCTGCTTTGCCAACCACGCTGGACACATCCTGTGGGTAGAGAGATTTTTCAGACAGCTCTAGAATCCCAGGTTCCTAAAGTCTTAATATAACATAATCAGGGGCCATGGGTTCACATAGTGCTGGCTTGAACCCTCTTCCTGGGGATTACATATTAGGATAGTTCTTATTGTTAGAAAGCTCATCCTTGTATTGGTTTAATCACTACTCTGTGAGGTAGGTAAGACAGGAATTTTTTAAAAAATAAGTTTAAATTTGTGGTTATAAAAATAGTACATGCTCTTTGTAGAATTATAGAAAAGTACCAAAATCATCCATAATTTTACAACCTAGAGAAAACTACTTGTAACATTCTAATGTATTTTTCCATCTTTTTTCTACACATAATTTTTTTTAAATATGAGATGTTATATATAACATCTTTGCTTTATATCCATATTTTCCACCTACAATTATATTGGGAACATTTCCACCACATTATTTAAATGTTCTTTAAAATCATCATTTAACATTTAAAAATAATGTCCCATTATATGGATATGCCACAGTCTATGTGATTATTTTTGGAAATTTAGGTTGTTTCCATGTTTTTGCTACTAAAAGTTATGCTATAATCAGCATCTTTGTGCTTAAAATCTTTAGTCAGATCTCTGATTATTTTCTCAGGAAAAATTGCTAGAAATATGATTCCTAGATGAAAGGAGTTTTTAAAGGTTCTTGATACACACACACACACATATATATATATATATATATATAAAAAATATGGTAATATGGCAAATATTATTAAAGTTTGCATTTCTGGTCTTTGATCTCTATGCTTATCACTGGTATAGTGGCAGATGCCTGGGTGTCTGAAGCACCTCATTTGAAAATTCCCTGTACCCACCAAATGGGGAATAGGTTTTAAAGGTATCCCTTGTGCTTTTGCTATCCTCGACCCTAAGAAATGGCACCTCTAACTCTGCAGGTCTCTCTGTGAGGAGCTCGCTGGTTTCCTTGGCTAGAGCCACACCCACACCAGAGTGTAGGCACTAGAGAGCAGAAAGCTTCATGTTCCCTTGGACTGACTAAGGGGCCAGACTTTTTTATTAGAACATGGAAAAAAATGCTGTTCTGTTACTTGTCAGATGAGAATAATGCATGTGAAGACACATTGAAAACTGTGAAAGAACTCTATAAATGTAATGTGTTATTATTAGGGTTACTTTGGATTCAAATAATAATGCTGATATGACTACTAAAATATTACATAATGGTTTTGACACATTAGAGGGCTTTGATACTTGAATGAACCTTATAGAGTATCTACTTTGGCTCCTTTATTTTACAGATAGGGAAAGTGAGGCTCAGAGAACTTAATCATCTTAGACAATATCATCCAGGAGAATAAGCCTGGCAGCCAGGTCCTCACTTCTAACTCTATTTTGCCACATTCTTGGTTTATTTTAGAGCCAAGTGCACCAATTGATAGCATGTTTGTATGTGCTTCTAGGGTACTGTTTAACATTTTTTACAAAATAGTTTTAACATCTTGCTTGTTACACCGATTTGCTTTGCATGCCATTTAAAAAAAATAGATGGGGTCCTGGGAAATGTCAGGCATATTTACCTTTAGATTATTTCTTCTTCTGAATAGTGATCCTAACTATGACCACATGTACACATATTCTTATAGGTACATAAAGACCTAATGGCAGTGGCCTTTGAGGAAATTCACTAATCGTAACCTCTAACCTCCCCACTCAGGTGTATCCATCCCCTCTCTTTGCTTTATTACCTTCTAATATACTGTACTTTGCTCATTTGTTGTGTTTATTATTTATCTTCCTCTACTAAATTGTAAGCACCATGAGGGCAGGTGTGGTGTTTTTGTTTGTTTGTTTATTTTTGTCTCTTGACTTCTCAGTGCTTAAATTAGTGCATGGCACATAGTAGCATTTGCTAAATATTTATTGAATTCCTGAATTAGGAATAGGGCCTTTGCGTTGGGGTGGAGACCTGGGATCTATTTCTAGTTCCTAATTGCCTGTGTAAGCTTGGGCAAGTCTTTCTTCTCTTTGTTTCCTTTTAGCATCTATAAAATAAAAACATTGGTCCGCTAAGGTTCTTTTCTAGCTCTGAAATTCCATGATGCCATAAATTCTTAGTTTTTAAATGCTCAATAGTAGTACAACCATTTTTTGTTTTATTTTCAAGTAAATTGTATGCAGAGCCTTAAAAAACAGATAAAAATGTAACTGTTCTGATTGAATTGGGACCAGGGATAGGAAACTGGGGGGTGGTGGAATGAAGCCTTACCACTTGGCTGCCTGCTGGTGTGTCCCCTCTATGGTAGCTCCTGAGGCACATCCAAGGGACAGGAGGGCTCTATAGGACTTAGTTAGAAAAACCTTTTAAATTAAGTGAGAAATGGGATCTGGGTCATGTCTCTGAGTAAAATTCTGTTCATGCGCAGATATGGATTTGAAGGGAGTATTGAATAATGAAAGAAAAGATGTGATCTGGTATTAGGTGGTAGAAATGTAGATAAAGTTTTCATTCTTCAAATAATTTCATTTATTGTTATGCAAAATAAAATCAGGGTAAAAGTTTTTGTTTACGTAATTTTATTAGAAACTCATTTGGTTGAGGTTTCTCAATACACTTTGGTCTGTAGTTCCTTCTTCCATGGGTACAAATGTTTTGTATCCTGAGGCCTAGAGATCTGTATGTTTGGAATTGCCAGAGGATTAAGGGGTCTTTATGAAGTTTTTACATTAAGGTTCCCCCAGTCATGGTCCCATTGCCTGTAAGTGGACCATTGTTGAGGTTAATAGTAGAACTAATGTCTAAGCAGTGGGTCTTACCTGGAAGAGAATTGTCAGACATATGGGTTCAACACAACAGAGAATTAAAGATAAATGACATAGGCAGCTTTTCTTCTGAATGTGTAACTGGATTGAACGCTATCTGGGTTACCAGCTGGGAACAGCTAAGCTAATATTTACCTAGCTTTATGATCTGAATTGTTTGAGGGATGGTTTGGCTTGTTTGAATTTGAGTATCCACTAATAATCAAGAAATTGAAAGCTCTTGTTTTGTTGAGTATGTAGCTACTGTGTATTATATTACGTTTTCATTAATATAGCAGCTAAAGAAACATTCAGAGTAAATTGTCCATAGACTCATTTGATTGGTACCCCTTCCTGGATAATAGCAGTGGTGTATGTACTCAGACAATACCTTTCCTTTAAGGATCTCAATACTTTAAAAAAATCCTAGTTCTTTTTTTTTGTTATTCAATTTATTCTGAAAATCACTTGAGTCTTGTGAATTCCATGAGCATTTTGACACTGTATGTTTCAGAGAAGTATAGCATAGAAGTACCACCTTTAGTAGAAATTTTCTTGTGGCTGTTGTTCACAGAAAAAGCAGAGCCACTTGTTGATGGCTATTACTGATTGTCCCAACTGACTGGTTCTGTCTGTTGCTATGGTAATTGTAGCAACATGTGGAATTATTCAAACTCAGTTTTTCCAAAAGACACTTATGATTCAAAATTTAAGGATCCAACAATGCTGAGAACTATTTTCCCAGTTTTCCTACTTGTCCACCTTGATATTTATGATCCTTTAAACATCATACTCCTTTTTTCTCAATTTAAAAGCTTTTAAAAGTAGTTTGTTCTTCAGTAGAGGATTTGTTTGCTTGTTTGTTTTGAACTTAGAGGAATTTAGGTACTATCTCATAGTAACAACTCCTTGTTTTCTCATCTCTTCATCATAACAATTTGGTGAAATATGGCAAAGATTATTGTTTCATTTTCTATATGAGGAAGCTGAAGCCCAGAGAGATGAAGTGACTTTCCCAGGTACAATAGCTAGTAGTGACTGAGCTAGTACTAGAACCCAGGTCTCTTGATTCCCAGTTTAGTGCTTTTTCCAACAGGGGTCCAACTCAACATATATCATTTTTCTTCCTCAGTTTGCCATTTGGATGTCACAAAATGACATTAATCAAGCAATACAGATTAAATAAGAGAAAATCAATGAATTGAAACATTATTAAATTTGCAACCTTCTAAGCCCAGAGAGTTGTTTAAGCCTCCATTTAAAATGAAAGATGATAGAAATGAACTATCTTTAGATGGATTTATGATTAACCATGTGTGTCTTTTCCTTTGTGACCTGTAGAACCTCAAATCTTCTCTACAGGAAATTTGCTGTTACAGTACAGCTGACTTTTCATTATTATTGTCTTCCTCAGTAGTTAAAATTTTGTGGTATGCTGGAGGCAAATTGCATTTAGGTCATAAAATTAGACCTAACTTGACATTGAGTTTCATTCTAGGAAAATAGATATTTTTAAATCAAATGTTTTATTTTAAAACTTAGTTGCTGTAAAACATTAATGTATAACTCAGTATAGCCTTCATCAACATGAGCACTTTTTATTACATGGTTGCTCATGCATTTTAAAATGTAATCATACTTCTTAATTACAGCCCCTGATTGAATTAGAATGCATAAAAATATTCTATTTGTTCTACATCTCCATTCCCCCCCCCCCAAAGCAGTAACAAAACAAGAAAAGACAAATCAAAACAAATAGCTTCTGAACAGCAACTAAGCTGTGCTGGGTTGATTCTGCCATCTGATGGCAGAGGCCAAGAAATGTCTCCATTATTCCTTCATTACCTTCTTTTTCCTTCTAGGCCCGATCCCCCCTTTCTTTTGTTATTGAGAGCCCAGCAAACACCACATATTTATTTTTTCATCTTTCTTTCAATGCTCCCTTCATTTTTTTTTCTGAGTTATAAAAAAAATTGTTTATGAGAGCCATGATTTAGAAGATTAAAAAGTTCTCCTGGGAATATAAATTGGGGAAACGCGGCGCGAGGGCGAGACTGGGCAATCCACGGCATGTTAAAAGATGCCCAAACTCTCTGGGGTTAACTCTGACTTGAGGCCAAAGGTGTCTGCCGGCAGCGCCTGACAGCGGATGGTCGGAGGCCCTGGCTAGAGACAGCTCATTTGGAACCTTTCTTCTTTCTCTTCTTCTTCACTGGTGTTTCAGCTGGCACAATGTCCACCGCCACCTCTACTGGCTTTTGCAACTTTTCTTTTCGCTCCTTTTTTTGGGCGTTGGGATCACATCCTGGTCACCAGGTGGCTGCTTGTGATCCTCTGCAGCCTTGGCAGAAGCGTCAGAACTCTCGTCCCACCGGGGCGTCCGGCTCTCTTCTTCTTGGCGGGACGCTGGCAGCTTCCTTCTTCCTTGCCCTTCTCCTCTTCCGGCAGCTTAGCCTTGGGTTGGGGGTAACTCTCTACATTTTTACCTGTTTTCTCTTTGTTTCTTTTCTTTCTCCTTTTCAATTCCACTTGGGTATCTTAAACGTCCATCCCTGGAACCGTGACCTGGGGCTTGCTCTTCGGCTCCGCCATGCGCCTGGCAAAATACTCCTGGATGGTGAAGGCACTGGTTGTTGTTGTGGAGGTTTCGTTCTCATCCGGAGTGAATGGGCTGGAATCCTCCTTGGGAGTTTTCTTAGTCTGTCTTTTCCCAAAAACGCAGTCAAGATCTGTTTTGCTCCTAGATGAAAGATCCTTCCCTTTTGTGAATTTCATATAATGAACGTGGTTTTTGGAGATTGTGAACTTTTCCTCAAGGCTAAAAGATTTCTTTTCCTTGTTGTCTAAGGAGTCCGCTGTTTCCTGTGCATGGCAAGTGTTTAGTTCAGCCAGGAGCTGGTTAAAACCATTTTGATGTGCAATCCAGTTGTCTTCGTTATTGATCGTCGCTCCAAGTCCCAGGTGGTTATTTTTAACTTGAACTCTAATATGATCTGTGGCTCCTTGCTCCTGAGCCCCTAAACCCTTTCCTTTAGACCACCCCATCTTCTCTAGCATCCTCTGGCCAAACTTGGAATCGTCATTACTCCATGCAGTGTTTCTTGGATCCACAGCCCACTTCTGCTTCTGCCGACGCTCAGCCAGCATTGACAAGTCGCAGAGCCTGTGACACCGGGACCTCCGGACCTGGCGATTGCAGCCACCGGGCAGCTGTCCCGGTAGAAGCTGGAAGCACCAGACTCGTCCGCCAGGTGGACTGCAGCGGCCGGCGCGCATGCTGGTGACGTGACGTCAGTGGTGTGCGACGGGCCTCCCTTCATTTTTAAATTTAGTGATCTCAGGAACATGTCGCTCCTTTCCTTTTTATTTTCCATCCTCCTCCTATTTATGAGTTAAAAAAAAAAAAAGTAACCTTAATTGTGGTTGCCAAGTCTGAGAGTCCTGCTAGCGAATGTGTGGGAACACCCTCTGAGAGGATGGGCTCTCGGCTGAAGAAACAGAAAAGGCCTATATTTGGCAATGAAGTACCAAACAGGAAAAGGCCCGGGGCCTTACGCCTCAGGGGCTTCTGCGCAGACCTCTGCTATATCAGAACAGCATTTCTGTGTCTTCCTTCTTTCCCTAACAAACCTGCTTTTTCCAAAATACAAACATTTAAGATACATTGAAAAACCTATTTTTACCTAATTTTATTGTTTTTCTCTTAGGTTTAATTGACAACTTAGTTTTCTGCTATTTTTAATGCAAACATGCTATAATTTGGATGCTTTAGGGCAGTGATTCTCAAACTTAAGTTGCATCAAAATCTCTTAGAGCAGTGGTCCCCAACCTTTTTCGGCACCAGGGATCAGTTTCATAGAAGACAATTTTTCCATGGACCTGGGGGGCTGGGGAGGAGGTGAAGCTCAGGTGGTGATGCGAGCATTGGGGAGTGACTGTAAATACAGATGAAAGTTTGCTTGCTCACCTACCGCTTACCTCTGTGGCCCAGGGGTTAGGGACCACGGGCCTTGTTAAAATACAGATTACTGGGCCCCACTCCCAGAGTTTCTGATTCAGTAGATCTGGGATGGCCCTTGAGAATTTGATTTGTAACAAGTTCCCAGTTGGTGCTGATGCTGATGGTCTGGGACCACACTTTGAGAAGCACAGCTCCAGTGTTACCTATGACTTTCCATAGTGTAGATATTGGACCATTCTTTGGCCTGAGTCTCACAGAAGCCATTTTCTGGCATATGACCTGGGTTCCAGTGTGCTACCTTTTCTTTCACAACTGGGACCACGTGACCTTTAAGCGGCGTTTAAGGATAGTAATTGTGGTTTATTACTCTGTTTCTCCAGCTCTAGGAAGAATGGCTAGGACATATTAAATGGTACTTAGCGAATGTTGGGTATGTATTTGAGGTGGCAGTGGGTAGCATTGCAAGGCAGCAGGCCTGAGATATTAAGTATCGTTTATAGTATTTCCATAAGAAAAAGACTGGGGGTTATGAATGGGTTACCTCACTCTGTATGGCATTACTTGTTTATGAAATAGACATTATGTTTTTGCCCCCATGTCCCTTCTGATAGCAGTCTGATTTTTAGCACAAGTCGGCAGTTCATTAAAGATACTGCTATTATTACAATGGAAACAAAGAAAGGAGAAAATTTTTTTCTGGGTATATTTTACTTGGAAGTTTTATTGATTAGTTTTTATAATGCTGTAGCTAGTCTTAACAAATGAAGAGAAAGAATACATGAAATACCCAAACAAGTGACAAATGGGGGCTGTTTTAGGGAGTGCATGTGATGATGTTATCTAGCAAATTGCAAATGCAGAAGGAACAGGTGCAGTGCTGAATCGGGAGACTAAATGGGCTTAGGAAATATAATACCATTTAGTTCTTCCTTCTGACCATTTTCTCCACTGCGTAATTGAGAGCAGTACATTGTATGTCAGCTCAGCGGTGGATGTGATCGAAGAGTTCTCCCTTCGCCCGCTGATTACAGCTGATTGATGTGCATGTAGAATCTCAGATCTTTAGCATTGTAAAGGCCCTTAGACACCATCCTAGTCCAACCCTTCAATTTATAAATGATGAAATAAGACCTAGATAAGGGAAAGACTTACCTCAAATCACATATGTAGTAGGTGGCAGAGTTTGAACATGAACCTGTCTTCTGATTCTAGGTCTAGTGCCCCTCTCGTACTGTGCTACCTTTCTCCTCGCTGGTCTTACTCAATCCACTTGTAGTACTTTGGATTCCCTTACATTACCTATGGACAGCATCATTGAGGGAGACAGTTTTGTATGCTTCTGTCTGAAGGCTTCAAAGGCCATTTTCTAGTATGAGGAATGGGCTCAGTCTCTGCCATCTCTCCCTATGGCTGCAGCCATCTGATCTTCCTCTGCAGACTTAGTCCCGGGCCTAGTGTTGGTCAGGCAGATCTAAGAAGCCCAAGTTCACATTGAAGGAGCCCACGGGAGGGGGGGCGGTGATCAGTAAGATGTCATTTAGGCTGCTATCCCTGTCCTAACCTGCCCCAGTTCCTATCTTGTTACCCATGCCTGCATCCTGTCTTGATAAGTTCCTATAGGGTTAGGGCCCTGCCTTGCTGTTATCAACTCTTTCTTAACTGTAGGAGAGCTGGGGAGAGGGTAGGAAGATAACATTTGTTGAGCATCTATTTTGTGCCACTTACTTTACCCACATCATATTATTTAACCTTCATCACGTTTCTATGAAGTATTATATCTATTTTACAAATGAGAAAACTGAGGATCAGAGAGATTATGGAGCTTGCTTAAGATAACATAGCTAGCAAGTGGTAGAGTTGGGTTCAGATTTGAGTCTGTGAGCTCCAAATCCCCCACTTATTCAACCATACTTCTCAAGGCCTGTACTTTGCCTGTAAACCCCAGTTTATTTATTTGTTCAAGGAATATTTATTGAATCCTACTATATTCTAGTCACTATGCTAGTCACTGAAGAGGCAGTTGCTGCCCACATGGAGCTTACCGCCTATTGGAGAAGATAAAATAATTATGAATGCGTAGAGTGTCAAAAAGTAGATGCTATGGGAGTATACAACAGGCAAGCCTAATCTAGTCCAGGATGGGGTGGGGGTACAAATATTCCAGGACCTCCTAGAATAAAAAACATTTAAGCTGGGACCTGTGCCAAAGCATGAAAGAACCTTGCAAAAGACCTATAGGAAGGCTAGTGTGGCTGGAACATAGTGAACAGTTACAGGATAATGTTCTGCTACTTGACATCCTTCTTATGCTGTTTGCCTACCTAGCACAGTGCCTGGCATATAATGGGTACCCAGTGAATGTTTGCTGAATAAATGTATGAATGGCTGAAACAATGAATGAATGGCAATTCTGAAAGCTCATTTTGCTTCTTATGTAAAAACATAATGAGTTACCTTGGAATGATTCATAGTTCCAAACAGCTTTATCCTCCAGCTCCTCTTGTCTTTCTGTTGTTTTGGGTTTCCTTGCTATATTTTGAATGTCCACACACGTGTCCTGCCTTTCCTTCACAGCCATGGGGTGTCTTCCTGCCTCAAAGAGAGCAAAAGCTGAGCTGCCCTATTATCCTCTTAGTGGCTGCCTTGAGCATGTAGTTTGAAATAGCGTCAGTGATTTGATTTTTTCCTCTGGGGATCTGGCAATTGAAAATAAATGTAGAAAGAGCCCCAAAGGAGTTTTTTCTTGGGGGCAGGAGAGATGACAGCACCAGTTATCGGTGCACTTTGACAATGTGGAGTTATGTAAGTGGATGAAAAATAGAGGCTATTCCACCAAAGTCAGCTTGCCTTACTTAAGTGATTTTATATTCACAAAAGTGGGTGGCCCAGAGTGGTTCTGTAATTCCACTATTTGCAAAATTCCTAGTTTATGACATAGAGAAATATTAATAGAATTCTATAGATCAAGGTTCAACAAATTTTAGTAATTTAGAAAATGACTATTATGCTGAATACTTTTACATTGCATTTGATAATTAAAATATAAACAACATCCAGTTTCTAAAGAATACATTTCTGACCTGAAAGTTCTGGAAAGAGAAGCAAAAAACATTGCAGAACCTGAAATAGGTCAAAATAGCCTACTTGTTAGTATACCTTGGTCTAGGAAAAATTTCAAGCCAGCTTAAATCCCATTTTTGCCAGATTCGAATGTCTCAGACCCCCTGTGGTCTCCCTTTCTGTTCTGACTTTTGGACTGAGAAGTAAGCCTAGCTCACAATGAGTTTGAAGGGCAGTCTTGACCGACACTGATAAAACTGAGTAAATGATCTTTGATTCTTGTTTGTTAATTGTTTTTTTCCTTTGGTTTATTTATTCATTCACTAATAAAACATTTGTCGAATGACTCTTATGTGCAGGCCACCATAGATACAGAGACAAAGTTTTACAGTCCTGTCCTCATAAAGCTTTTAGTCCATGAGAGAGACAGATAAGAGTATGCTATGCAAAATGAGGTGAGGGGGGTGTGTTGGTGTGGGCACTAATGCTGGAGGTCAGAGAAAGTATTCTAGAGAAGGTGAGTCTTAGAGATCCTCCAGGGGGCAGTTCTCAGTTTTGACTCACAAAGAGGAACCCTCATCCCTCCCTAAGTAAGGAATGGGGCTTAGCATGGTAGCCCATTCTGCAGGTGCTTGGAGCACCTTGCCCATGTCCCCCAGCACAATAAGAGCAGGCTTAATTATTTAAGAAGGATAGCAGAGATAATCAGGAGTCCTGTCATCTTGCTCCTTTAGGTTCAGTGTAGGGTTTGGAGATCTTAAAGATTGATTTTTGGAGGCTGAGTACAGCTGTAACTAATGGCTTACCGATAATTTTCTACTCAGATCTCCACTTGAGATTTCTATCAGAGTTGGTTGGGGAAATCAGGTAATCAGAAATACTCCCTGATGATGTAGTTATGGTATGATTCTGAACCTGTAGGGTGGAAGAGGAGCCATTGGCAGGTGCAATATGGAATTTCAAAGCTGGGCTCTGAAGGTTATAAGTTATTTTTTCATGGTGTGCTGAGGATGAAAAAGGGGCACTGTGACTTTGAGAGCTCCTCAAGAGAGGCCCTACTTGCTGATGACCTGCACAATCATCAAGTCCAGGTTCCCCCTCCACTCTCTCTTCTGCCTCTCTCACTCCTCCTGTCCCCTCCATTGCTGGGGAAATAGGCACTTGAGATAGTGAGTCCTTGCATAGTGAATGAGGTGGCCATGTGAACAACAATGACTAATTCTAGGACAGTGCATGGTAGACTCTCATGTTAGGATTAGTGGTAACAGAGAAGCAAGTGATGACCTCTCATCTGGAGGAGTGAGGGAGGGTCAGAGAGGCTGCCTGCTCATTAGTTTAGAGGCAGGACTACAAGCTAGGGCTTGGGATGTTTCACTGCTTATCTCAAAGCCCTATTGGCTGAAATAGACTTTCTCAGTTGGCTGGTCACCAAGCCAGAAAAGTGCTTCTCCCTGGATTTGGAAGCAGGGGTCTCCACCACTAGGTTTGTTTAGTCTGTGCTGCTTTCACTTTGATTCTCCCCTTCTTCCCTTTCTACTTCCCTTCTGCTCCCCTTCTTCCCTTTCTGCTTCCCTGTGTGGGTCTGTGACCCTAGAGATCCTGGCCCAGGCAAGGTTCCTTTTAGTGTGGTCTTGTCTGTGGGATTTCAGCTGAGACTGGCATTCTGGTAGGCAAGGACCAGTTGGGAGACAGGTGAGGCTGGGAGAAATGCTGTGGTTTCAGAGGTGACCTCTTTGCCGATTTTAGAGCTCTGTTCATGCCTGCTGGCAGCACGCCAGTACAGAAGGAGCTCTGGATTCACTAATGGCTGGTTCATGGTTAGACTTCCGTGCATAATTAGTATTTTTAAAGTCATTTTATCTAAAGGCTTCAAATTTAGAGATTCTAAGTACTTGAGAGACATTTTATGGATCACAGCTGAGTTTAAAAGGATCTTGCGGCATTTCTCCCCCACCCTTACTACTGGCCAGCTGCTTCTAATCACATTCAGTAAAGTCCTGTGACAGATTCATTCTTCTTCCAGCTTCTTGCAGAAGATGTCATGCTCCAGGTCGGCCTGGGTCATTCTGAGAAGCTGTAGAACAGTGTTTCTCAAACTTTAAAGTGCATGCAAATCACTTGGGGATCTTGTTAAAATGCAGATTCTGGTTCTGCAGGTCTGAGTCAGTAGGGCTACTCTGCTTTTCTAACAAGCTCCCAGGTGATACCATGGTCTGAGAACTACCCTGGGAGTGGCAAGGGAATTGCCAAATGTCAGGTATAGAAGGGGCTTCAGAAATGGGTCACCAAATTTAAGCCTTTGACTTTACAATGGAGGATACAGAGATCCAAAGAAGAAGAATAATTTGCCTGAGGTCACACAGCAAATTAGTGGCAGAGACCAGGACTAAATTTTGGGTCATCACTTTCCTTTTGTGTTTTATGTGGACTTTTCCTCTGCTGATCTGGAAACATAAAGAAGTAGAAATAAGGTTTCCTATTTGCCTTGTGAGGTTTAGAGCAGCCTCACAGAACCAAAAACTGATGTGTTATAGTCTAGACCTCTCTGGAGCCCTTCTTTCTTAGATTTCAATGATACATTTTCTGCATCAACCTCAGACTCTTAAGCAGAGCTTCCCTGACATCAGGATTGGGGTTCAACGGAGCTTGTTGAACCGGACTTGAGTCCCTTCCATCCTGGACAAGGGAAGTGGATGGTGTCAAAAGGTGCCAGATGGTCCAAACTCAGTCTTTAAACTGAACTAATTGATTCCAAAAGCAAAAGGTGGGTCTGGGACACTGAACCAGCCATCAGACTTTAGAACTTGCTTAGCATGTTGGCTCTTAGAATGTGCTCAATGGCAAAGGGGACATACTGGAATGGGGTAGGTAGTTTTGACCCAGAAACTCTCTCAGGGGCCTGGAGTTTGAATAGCAAAGCAGCCAGAGAACATGACAATAGGCAATGGCTTATCCATCAAGAAGGTCCTGTGAGTTGAAGAGGGGCATAGGAGTAGACAGTTTGCAATGATCTAGGCAAGTGGGCAAACTTTTCATTCTACAAATATTTGTTGCATACCTACCACGTGTGAGATGCTGAGCTGTGCACTGGGGGAATGTGGAGATGACTTCTTAGAGCTCTGGTCTCAGGAGACTCCCAGGTAGATTCTTCATCAAGACAATATCTTGGAGTCGTAGCAAGGTAAGACCCTGGTCTTTGCGGAATAGCTTGTTAGGTGGGGATTCAGATGGAGGAGACAATTTAGGGTCACACTTGCTGGACCTGTTGCACAAAGCAGGGCACGGTTTCTGGATAAGATGCATGCCCAGTGATGAAAACCAAGGAACAAGGTCAGGGCAGGAGTGGCAGCACACTGAGCTTGTTTCTTAGCTGCTAACCTCAGATACTTTAAACCTTTCCCGACTGAGGACAGTGCTAGGCTGGGGCTGAGCCTGCAGGTAAAGTCACCTGATGCAGACATGGAGCCAGGCACTATAGTACTGGAAGGACATAGGCATGCAGGCTGACCATCTGTTTACCTGCCTGCCCTCCCTGTCTTTGGCCCTGCTTGTGAGAAATATCTTGTTCTATGGTTATGGAGAGTGAGGTTCTGGTAGTTCTCAGGATCAAGCCCTCTGGGGCAGCAGAGGTGACAAGAGGCCCCTGTCCCCATTTTCATTTGTCCTAACAGGTTCTAGGGCCTCCCAGGGCTGAGATGTCATTAGGTGTCTTTTGATGAAGGCAAGTGATTAATGCCCAATTGGGAAAAAACTGGGTGAGTAAGAGCTTGGCTTGAGATCATAGACCAGCCTACCTTTGAGATTGACATCTATTGACAGAGCTGGAAGAAGTGCAGTGTTGGTGATGACATTAACAATTGAAGGAAGATAATGCTTGGCACCTAGTAGGCCCTCAGTAAATATTTGTTTACTGAGTAGGTGTTAGCAAAGTGCTTTAGAGTTTACAAAACACTTTCAAATATATTCTCTTCCCCAGACTCCGTGAGATAGGCAGAGCGTTATACTCATTTGATAACGAGGCAGTTGCGTTCAAGATATCACTTAGATTGCCCAGGATCATACAGCTGGAAAATAGTAGAGCTGACACTGAGACTCGGGTCTTTTGGGTCTCATTCTAATGTTCCGCCTTTGAAGACACCTTCTAAAAATGCAGACAGGTGCTGCCAGGGATCTTACTGTTGTACATTTGATTTTTGGTACTTATTAAACAAATGTCTTTTTTTTAATGCAAAACAGTTTTTTTGAAAGGATATGTGCCTCTCTGTGTGCATTTTTACCAAATTGAGCCCTTGGGTCTCTTTATTTTTAATAAGGAAGAAACACTGGGGTCTGGAACAGCTGAACCAAGCACCATGGCTGCCTACTTATTAGCTCTTTCTGTCTAATTAGATTGAGACCAAGGAAGGAAGCAGCAAAGCCAACCATTTTGTGTTTAGTAGGAGTGGTCATGCGTGGTCTTGTACCAACCTACCCACTTACCTTCTCTCCCTCCCTTCTTCCTTTCCTTTCTTTGCCCTCCAGAGGCCATTAGAATGCAGCTCCTGTCACAAGATAGTAGCATATTTCTTTGGCATGAGCGTGTGTGTGGCAGATAGATAGACTCCTGGGGCCTTAGAGACTTGGTGGGTTACTGTATCTTTTTTGTGGCTCCCTGGCCTCTTGTGTGGGGCAAAGACACTTTTTTCTTTCAGAACAAATTAAATACAAGGCATTTCTCTGAAGTACTTGGAGGACCTTGGGTTCCTGTAAATGGCTTTTTAAAAAAAGTACACCTGAAAGGTTTAGTCGCTGGAACTTGGGCCCCAAGTTTGCATGTGAGTGGAAAAGTGCTGGCCCAGATCCCGGGCCTGTTGTAGGTGGTTTTGTCCAGTCGTCAGTGGTGACTGACCTCTGGGCCTGCTCACTCCAGTCAAAGCGTTCAGCTGGAATTTTCCATATTCACACTCTTCTGCTGCACAAATTGTAAGGCAGCAGATGTGGAAAGAAGGTGATTTATTATAATTCACAGACTCATACTGTATATAAAGGAGCCTTGGAGAGTGCCAAAGGCCAGTTGCAGTTTTTCTGAGACTCAATTTCTACCTGGTTCCTTGAGCTGGCCAGCTTCATTTCTTCCATCCCTTCACCCCACCTCAGTTTCCTTCTCCTCAACCCACATCAGCCCCCGCTCAGTGTCCTATGTTTGTCCCAGACCTGACCCTTTTCCTCCCCTCTGCACAACCATCAGAGTGCATCTGCCATTCGTTCTCTTGCTCGAAACCCTGCAGTGGCTCTTCAGCGTCTGCCAGAGAAACCCACTCTCTGTGACTGAGCGTGCCCTCACTCGTCTCTTCCCCCTTGTGTCTCACTGCTGCCCTTTGCATGGACTCCACCTGCAGCCAGACCTGCGGTTCTTGAACATACCAGGTTCTCTTTCCTGTCTCTGTGCTTTTGCACATGCGCTTCCTTTGGCCTGGTTTCAGTTCTTCAGATTTGAGTTCAAGTGTTAGTTCCTCTGTGAAGTTTTCTATATATGCCAAAGCAAAATTCAGTGCTTTCCTTTCTTCTCTCACAGTAATTCAGATGCATTCCTACTATATTATTTATTACATATTCTGTAATCATTTATTTGAATTTTATCCCTCTTTCTTACCCGAAATTCATTCACTAGCTAACTGTTGCTGACTCTCAATCGGGCGTGAGGCTAAGTAAGGGCTTTACATACATTTCCTCATTTCTTCCTCCTCGTATGTAGAGATTATTATTAGCTCCATTATACAGACCGGGAAATTGAGACTTAGAGAGTTTAAGTGACTTGGCAAAACGAGTAATTGGTAGACCTGGTAATTGTGCCAGGCACTGTGCTAAATGCTGTGGATATGAAGTCCAATACAATATAAAGTCAAGTCTCTTTTCTTAAAGAGCTTATGTTCTGGTAGGTCAGACAAGTAAATCAGAGCGTCAGTGCAGGTCATGAGTGCAGTGATGAGGGTGTTCACGTGCTATGGGAACAGAGGAGTGGGGGCTGATTCATCTTGGCGAAGGCTGAGGCTGTGCACACACCCATCTCTGCATCCCTAGCACTTAGCACTGTTTTTTTTTTTTCTCCCCCATTCCCCTATTTGTTTGTTTTTTTATGGAGACAGCATCTTGCTCTGTCACCCAGGCTGGAGTGCAGTGCCATGATCATAGCTCACTGTAACCTGGAACTCCTGGGCTCAAGCGATCCTCTTGCCTCAGCCTCCTGAGTAGCTAACACTACAGGTGTGTGCCACCATGCCCAGCTAAAGTTTTAAAAATTTTTTTTATACAAATGGAGTATCGCTATGTTGCCCAAGCTGGTCTCAAACTCCTGGCCTCAAGTGATCCTCCCACCTTGGCCTCCCAAAGTGCTGGGATTACAGGTGTGAGCCACCTCACCTGGCTCACTGTGTTAAATTGAGTTGTTTTCCCCTGTGACCAGGACTCAGAATCTCAGTCATCTTTTGCTTCACTTTCTATGTTCTCATTAGTCCATCCACAGTACCTTCCTTTCCAACAAGCCCAGAGTCTGTACTGTGTCCACTCTGGTCCAAGCCTTGTTCACATAACCTGCTCCAAGTGTGTGAGGAATGTGCATGAGAGTGTGAAGGTTTCTGGAGTACCGGGAGTCTCTGGAGGTTGTCTGTGCTCAGCTCATTTGTCATTGCCTAGGCTTCCTGGAGTGTTTCCATCCTAGGAAATTTTTTCTTGGCCTCAAGACAGAACTTCTAAGAACATGTCCCAGGATTGGGCCCTCTGGCACGGTGTCCCTCTCACCCCACCAGTTCTGGCCAGCCTCTGCTGTATGCTGGATCCTGTGCTGCTCGCAGAGCCGAGGGCACTGAGGTGTGGCCTCTGCTCTCCAGGGGCTCAGGATCCAGTAGCACAACCAGGTGAAGGGCAGAAGCCTGGCTAGTCCTGGAGGGTGATCCCCGGGCTTTCGGTAGGGCTCGACCAACAGATGGGAATCAGCTGAGGAGGGGAGAAGAAGGTTGCAGGGATGAGGAAACAGACAGACCTCATAGATGGGACACCTGGAGAGGAGGACAAGCTGAGATATAGCCAGGTCAGGTGGGGCTGCCAGAGGTCAGAGGAAGGAGAGATGTGAACGTTACCCGAATTTCTTCCTGTTAGGGTAACCCCTAGGTGGAAGTTAGCATCAAACCAGGCAGAGACTCGAAGGCATAACGGTTTTGATCTGAAATCAAGAGGTGAACCCAGTGCCTAGATGGGAAACCAAACTCCATGAATCTACATTTATAGGTGGGGAAACTGAGACCGCAAGTCACACAGCTGGTAAACAGGAGGGCAGTATTTGCAGTCTGGTATGATTCCAGAGCTCCACCTCAGCATGCTGCTTGTTTGTTCCCAGGGGACTGAAAAATACCCCCAGCAGAGACAATTGAGTAAACTCCTAAGTGCCACACAGGAAGCCAAAAACTGACCCATATGAAAATGCCAAACAAGGAGCAAAAAGTTGTTAAGTTCTTCACCAACATGGGCTGTGTTATACTTAGAAAAAAAACCAGTGTTTTCTGCAAAGAGGTTCTTTTTACTTTCTGTTTCTGGTTCTGAGCATGACTGTCTCTTCCTAGGGTTGTCCAGAAGGTCTGGGTAACCTATGACCCTCAGATCTCTGAAAGACCCCCTCCATCTTCCCCTGTCTGTTGGTGCCTTGATGAATAACCCTAAAACAATTTAGGTTGGCCTGCCAGAACCCTCTCTGTGAGTGTGTGTGATCTGTCTTACTGCCAGAGCTCATTTGGCTCGTTTAATAATTGAAGGCCAATGTTAAACGTTTCACAGTTTGTCCTTCGTGGACAGGAGCGGTTTTCTGTGTGTAAAGTGATATGCCCTGTCTCCCAAGGACGGTCTGTTTCCTGAAGTGCAGCTGATGCAGCACATTCAGACGTTTCCACTGGGTTGCTTCGATTTCGTTGAGTCTTCTTTTGAGAAGAGATCTCTCCTATGTCATCTTTGAGACCACATGCATAAGGCCTGGTGGCTGGACTAGAGATCACCTTGCTAGGAATTTGCACAAGGGAGTGTGGGCTACAGGGATATGCTCAGCCACTTCCTGCTGTGCTGAGGAGTTAGTGCATTTTGTCACTTAAACACAAAAAAGAGGGGCCACTGGGGGTCTTAATACCATCTGTTTACTCTGCATTGGTCGTTCTAGGCTGGTTCTAATTGCAATTTCCCCAAGTCCTGTGCTCATTCTTTCTTCCAGGCCTTTGCATGTGGTGTTCTCTCTGTCTCTGTCTCCCCTGCCCCCACAATCTACTGACCTGTACTTTCTCTGTCAGTTCAGTTCGGGTCTTGTTCTCCCTAGTGTAAGGGCTCTTTCTCTGCACCCCAACACCCTTGTGTCTACTGCTCTCTTAGCATTTGTCCCTCCTTATGGGAGTTACCTATTTACTTGCCTTTCCCCAGTGGACTGAGAGCTCTTTGGGAATGAGGGAATCATGGAATACATGAACAATGAACAAATTTAGACAGTTTGTGAATTCTGCTGTTAGGAAAATAACTGTAATAATTAAGGAAGATAATCATCATTTACTGAGGACCTATTATGTCCCAGGCACTAGACTATGTGTTTTACGTGTGCTATCTCATTTAATTTTCACAATGGCCTTGGATTGTAGATATTAGAGGTCATACGAAAAAGTCAAACTTCCTGCAACCTTTTCATTGTTATCCTTCTGTCTTTGGACTGACTCATCATAAATGATCTGCTTTATAATTTAATAATGAGTACTTTTAAAACTTAAAAAAATGCTTTCTTTTAATTTTGCAGTTTTACTGTTTCTCATTGAGTACAATAATGTATCAGATGACTGTCAAAATGCAGAACCAACTCTTTTGCTGGAAATAATTACACTTTGCCAAACCCGTTTATTTTGAGCAGCTCCAGATTGTTAATGTACTGCACTGTAAATGTGGGCCTTGTGATGTATGGATTATGCGGGGGGATCAGAGTGGCCAATTAAACCAAGTTCCGATCCATTGGATGGGTGGTAAAAAGGGAAATAGAACATGTCCCTTTGTTAAATACATTCCCCTGAAGATAAGTTTGTAATTTGACAATCTAGACAGCTGGAAAAATTAGGAGCTGCTTCACTGGAGAAGCTGGCCTGATTCTTCAAACTTGCACTTGGAAAATAAAACCATCGGTTCTCTTGGTGATTCTCTGGTCAGAGTGCTTGTTTCTCAGTCTGCAGGTGGTTCAGGCCCTGCACACATGGACTTGCCCCTAGCCAGGTCAAATCCACTGTCTGTGGGAATGGTTGCTATTGGTTCTAATCTCACATCCTTGCTTCCCAACTGGGCCACTGTTCCCCCAAACTTGGACTGTCTAAAGGGAGATGTAGGCTGGTAAAGTAGAAGTTGGAGTTGGATAGATCTGTGTTTTAATGTAGGCTCCCACCACTGACTGCAAATTGTATTATATTACTCAGGGAAAGTTGCATTCCGTCTTTGAGCCTCAGTTTTCTCATCTATAAAATGGAGATAATTCATTGAATTTATTGAGTGCCCATTATGTGCCAGCCCAAATGTTCAAGGCATTTGGGAAATAGAAATCCTTGTCTTTATGGAATTTACATTTTAGTGAAGGAAGACAGACATTGACATTAAACTTAGACATAATAAGAAAATTATATGGTATGTTAGAAAGTAATAAGTACAATAAAAATAAGAAGAAAGAGCAGGGTAAGGGATGTTGGGAATTATGGGGGGTGGTTAGCTGGAGGGAGTATGGGTTGCAGTTTTTAATAGGCCTCGCTGAGATGGTGACAAAGACATGGAGTTGGTGAGGGACTTAGCCATGTAGATATCTGGGGAAGAGTGTCCCAGTGCAAAGCTCTAAAGTGGGAGCAGGCCCTGCATGTTCGGGGAACAGCAGGAAGCTAGCATGACTCAGGTGGAATGAGCATGGGGGAGAATAAGAGAAGATGAGGTCAGAGAGGTAGTGGCGATAATATCCCCAGGGTTGTGAGGATTTAATGACGTTGTACCTATAAAGCACCTTACTCTTCCATTTGACTTCCCATTTTCCCAATGGCACTTTCACCCTCCCTGTCACCCAGACCCAAACTTCAGTGAGACTTTGCTGTCTCCCTCCTCTTTGCCCCCATTGCCAATCACTTGCTGTGTCTTGTAGCAACGTCTCTCTCCTCTCTCTTCTGTCCCTTTTTTCCTCATTTCATTGCCTGAATCTGGTTGGTGGCCTCTCAACTGACCAGTCACAGTGGCCTCCTAACTATTAGATCTGCTGCCTTCCCTCTCACCATCACCATCCCTCCCTTTACCCACTTCCTTTTCAGGCCATGTTGTAATCTTGAGCTATCTTTCTCCTGCTCATGACCCCTCAGCTGCTCATTAGTGTACTCATTTATTCATTCCTTTGTTTATATATTCAGCATCTTTTGAGCATCTGCTAATACTCAAAGTCATTTGAATTCAGTCTAATAGAGGAAGCAGACTTGAAAATAATCATAATACCAATTCAGAAATGTTTGTTTTTATCCTAGCTTGTTTCAAAAAGGATTTGGGGTTCAACGATTTATTATGTAATATGATGAGTAATATGAAGCAGCTCTCTCTATATGTACAAAGTTCTGTTCCCTCAGCCTGGCATTTAGAGTCTTCCCTGCTTATGGAAGAAAGACTTGCCTTTCTAGTTTCATGTTTTGCAATCCCAGGTAACCGAACCTTTTGCTTCAACCAAGGGGATAAGTTGGAGTTCTATGACGTGACTTCTCTTTTGCACTTTCATGCCTTTGCGCACACTCTTCCTTTTGCCAGGAGTGCTAGCTTTGCCTAGTCCGTGTTCTGCTTATCCTTCTAGACTCAGCTTTAGACAGTACCTCCTTTGGAAGTCTTCCCTTATCCCCAAGTCCTAAGTGATCTCTTCCTTCTCTGAATGTCCATAGCTTTCCCTTTTGTCAGTCACCACTTTCCACTTTGGATTTTAAGTTGCATGTGTGTGTGTTCCTGCTTTATTTCCCTTACTGGCTTATGAATTCCTTAAGTCATGGATCATTTTGTCTATGGCACGTGGCACATCACCTTTTACATAGAAGGCACTCAGTAAATCTTTGATTGAGAGAATGAATAGATGTTTCCCAATCCATAACATCTGGGTAGGAGTTTTCCTAGGAGGTGCTTTCTCTTATGCTGATATGAATAAAGTACTGACAAGTTCCTGGAGCCCAGATGTATTGACCCTACAGGGAGCTGCTACCGTCTGTTGCTGTAACTCAGAATGCATTCTTTTATAGAAGCCATGATGTAAATAGTTTCTGCAAGTAGTTCCCTCACTAGTTCCAAACATCTGACTTAGAAACGCACTTGTGTTGCTCATTTGTAAGTTGAGACTACCTCTTTTTAAAAGTGTTCCATATGTACCAGCAAGCAGGTGGTATCTGCTTAGCTATACTACCCACAGGCACCATGGGGTGGAGAAAGGAACGCAGACTTTGGGTCACATAGAGAGGACTAGCTCTACTACTTTGTAGCTATGTGACCTTCAGCAAGTTACTTTACTGATTTGAGCCTCAATATTCTAATCTGTAAAACGGGAATAAAAATACCTACAACTAGGCTTAATGAGGATGAACAAGGTAACCTGTGTAAAGGACAGTGCCTAGTAAGTACTTACAGATGCTGCTTAATGATCAAAATAATAGTAAATTTAGTTCCCTTTGCATCTCTGAAGCTCCTGCACACTAGGACAGTGCTTTGCAAATGATACTGTGCATATGAATCACCTGGGAATTTCATTAAAATGCAGGTGAAATTTTTAATTTCATTAAAATTAGTAGGTCTGGGATGAGGCCTGAGGTTCTGCATTTCTAACATTCCCGTGCTGTTGATCCAGGGACCATACTTTCAGTATCAAGATGTTAGGGTGATGGTTCTCAAACTGTTGCCTGCTTCTGAATCACCTGGAAAGCTTGTTAAAATGGACTTCCGGGCCCTACCTCTGATGAGGTACTCATTTAGTAGACCTGGGGTAGGGCCAAAGAATTTGCATTTCTGTTAATAATCATTTCTCAGGCGATGCTGACACTGCTGATTCAGGGACCACACTTTGAGAACCATTGTGCTAGGGGAATAACAGGGATGAAGTTAATAAGAAAAAAAAGGTAAATGATGGTAGTTGTTCCATTCCAGGATATTGGTACTCTCTGCTTTTTTAACTGTACGTACATACAGTAACTATTATCTGACCAGGTTCTGTAATTTGTTATTAATAATTAAATAACAACAACCAACACTTAAACTGAGCACTTATTATGTGCCAGGCACTGAGCCAAGAGCTTTATATAGTTCCATTTAATTCTGATAATAATCCTGTGAAGCGAATACTGTGATTTTCTAGCTTGGTGTTTCCCATGTTAACCAATTTGTAAGAATCATCTGGAGTGCTTGCTAAAAATACACATATCTAGATCTCTACCTTAATTCTAATTTGGTGGGGGTCCAGTGCCCCCAGGTGATTCATATGATCAGATAAAGCTAGAAATCTCTGCTGTGTTAATCAGCTACTCTTCTCTTTCATCTATGCCCAACACAAAGTGTCAATTTCAAGGACATAACATAGCAATGTAATTAATATATTTGACACTAAAATTTGACTCAGCCAAATTTTTCTTCGATGATTGAGAAAGCCCTTTAGGATCTCCAAAGGCCTTAGGGTCCTCATTTTGAACATCCCTGGACTGCAGAGGTACAGAAAGGCCAGGTGATAGAGCATTGTATTTAGTAGATAGCCAGGGAAACCCATGCTGACTGTGTAACATTCAGCTCTTTTGAGCAGTTTGTTTGGAATGTTATTCTGGGAGATTAGTCTTCATTGTGTAGATAGATTCTATGATTCCCTAGGATTTTAAGAAAAATGAAAAAAATGTTTTACTTGTTTGTTTTCAGGCTCAGTTTGCCCATACCAAGGCCAGTGTGGCCAGCCACTTGCTTGGTGCACACCCCGTCACTGTGTCAGCAATCCCAGCACCTGCTGCTCTCCCTCACCTGGCTGGAGCCTTCAGCTCCTCTCTGGTTTCCCAGCCACTGGCTTCTTTATGTTGCCTTTCCTGTTCAGCCTGGGGTGGTTGTTCCATATTTCATTGCATCTGTGGCTATGGATAGAAAAGGGGAAAGGTTCAGAGTTGTATTTATAGTTGGAAATTCACGCCTTGCCTGCTCTGGGAGGTCTTGTCTGCTTACCTGCTGGAAATGGTGGAGTAGGGCAGCAGGTCTGTTAAAAGTGCTATGTTTGAGCTATCAGCGAAGGAAATTGAGGTTTTCTTTAGTTTTACTGATTCTAGTCTGAGTTATTTCTTGGGCTGATTAAGTTAATGGCCCTCAGAATAGTTTTCTGATGATAATGGGAAAAGTATTTCAGTTTCATGGAATGAGCACTGGACTAAGAGTCAGAAGTAGGCACTCAGATCAGCTTTCCCGTGGATTTATTCTGGGATCTTGACCCAGATAGGTAATCATCTCTCTGAACATCAGTTTTGTCCTTAAAATGAGGGGGTCGGGCTCATCAATCTCAGGATTAGCTTGATATCCTGTGTTCTTGTGATGGCCCAGTCCCAGGAAATGTGCCATTGCAATAAACTTGTTCCAAAATTCAGTCAAATTCACCCACTCAGCCAATATCTATTGAGCATCTGGTGTATTTCAAGTACGGCCCTGGGCATTATGGGGGATACAGCTATTAATAAGGCACATTGATCCATTCACTCACTCATTCTTTTGTTCATTCATACAACAGGCGTCTATTTATTGAGCACCTGTTATGTGCCAAGCACTATGCAAAAAGCCATGAGACATACAAACATGAGTTAGACACAGGTTTTGTTGTTAAGCAATGTGCTGTCTAAAAGGGAGCTAAAATTGCAATAAGGAAAGCCGTTCCTAACTACGCTCTCTAAAAGGGGACCATTCCTTTTGTTCTCCATCCCTTTGCCCTGCTTTTAGTAACACTTATAACCTGACCTTGTATTATTTGTTTAGTATCTGTGTCCCCATCAGAATGTAAGCTCCATGAGAGGAGGTGCTTTGTCTTGATCACTGTTCTATGCCAGTGCCTAGAATAGTGCCTGACACAAAATAAACAATAAAATATTTTAAAATTAAAGTGTTTATTAAAAAAGCTAGAAATTATGTGTCATAAAAGATACTTAGATAAAATGTTATGGGAGCTCAGCTACAGGAGAGAGCTCTTCTAACTAGGACAATGGTTTTTAACTCTGGTTGCACATTAGAAGCTCTTTGGGTTCCTCTCTTTCTCCATAAATAAATAAATAAATAAATAATAAAAGAAATGACTTGGGAACTTTTTAAGAAATATAATTTGCTTTGGCCCTAACCCAAACTGATTATAATTAGAATCTCTGAGAATGATGCTTAGATATCATATTTTGTAAGAGCTCCCTGGGTAATGATAATATGCTGCTAAAATAATGTGAACTAGAATAATCAGGGAAACTTCATGGAGGAGGTGGCATTTGGGCTGATTTAGAAATCGGGTAGGATTTGGATAAGAAGGAAGCATTCCAGATGGAGCTCACAGCATGAACAAAGTACAGAGGCAGGAATCACAGGCTGAGTTCAGGGATCATCAAGTAGTTCATTTTGGCTGGAGCCTAAAGAACACAAAGGGGAATAATTGAAACAATGTTGTAAAGGTCAACTGGGGCCAATTTGAGAAGGGCTTTGAATGCCAGGCCACGGGATTTGGGCTTCACTTGGTTATGCGGTCAGTGAGAATTGTGAATGGTTATTAAACTAAAGTGAAGTGATCAGAGCCTTCCCTGGCTGCCCTTGGAGGATGGCTTGGAAGAAGGCAGTGAGACCATAGGAGGCAGTTGCTGTGGTCTACATAAGATGGGCTCAGCTTAGGGCTGCATCACTGTTGCTGGAGGGAAGGGCTGAGGTAGAGCCTGTGCAACCAGGCAGTAAGGCCTGCCGCAGATCTCTTTTCTCTTGGTGGAATCACTGGCATTTCAGTGATCAGTGCCTTTTGATCAAGCCAGGGGAGTCAGGTTGTGCTGGCAACCCTCAGCCAGTTTTCTCCTAGGCATGACTGCAGAATTGATGGTACAGCCAGGCCTCCTTCTTGAAATGATAGGCCATTTTATCCACAGAAGCATTTCTATAGACAGAACTCAGTAGCATCCCAAGCTACCTTTGAGATAGGTTTCTGTTGTCTTAATATGACAGTGTGTGTCTTTGCTTCTTCTCTAGCTAATTCCAGTACTGTGAGTGAGGTCTGTTCTACCAGTATCTGGAGCTGCTTAATTTCTTAAACTCTGGGTGTTCTGAGGATAGCCTGCCTCCAAAAAGACAGATATGAGCTAGGATCCAGGACCAGGGGCCAAGGGCCAAGGGGTATATTTCCAGTAGCCTCATGGCAGAATGCTCATTTACAAACAGCTGAAGTTTCTGGGGGCACAGAGCATCTGCATAGGCGAGCACACCATATGTGTGTGGGGCTGGGAGACAGTGGGGCTGGTAGAGGGAGAATGGTGATTATGTTTGCTTGTGCAAGAGAGGACTGCCTACCCTTGGCCAGATGCTGCTGGTAGCCAGTGCATCTCCAGGGCCATATACTACCCAAAAGGACAGGCAAGCAAGAGTTGCTAGTATGGATATTTTTTCCTCCTGTCTGTCTGTTTAGCCGGGGTTGACCTTATTCACAGTCAATTGTTTCAGAACATCAGCCCTGAGACATGCACAGACTTTACAGTTTGCAAGGAGCTTTCACACGCTTTATCTCATTGGAATCTCAACAGCAATCCTATGAATTAAGTAGGATACAGATTATTGCTCCATTTTACTGATGAGAAACCTGGCACTAAGATAGGGTAAAGTAGCTTATTCTACATCACTCACTTATAAAACATGAAGGCAGGGACTTGGTCAAGCAGGAACCAAGAGGCCACTTGTCAGGGCTGCTTTAGATAGAATGCACATTGCAGTAGAAGTACAGTTTTCGCTCACTCGTAATCTAGGTGGGTGACTTTGGGCAAATCCTTTATTGTGCCTCTCACTTCTGTCAACTATAAAATGGGAATATAGCGTCTACTTAATAGGATGACTTGAAGATTAAAATGATTGTTTATTAAGAAAGTATCTAGTACAATGCCTGGCATACATTAGATGTTCAGTTACTTCCTTTTTTTTTTCCTAACTTTTTATCTTGAGATAATTATAGATTGACTGGGAAATAGATACACAGAAACCTATGTACCCTTCACCCAGCTTCCCCCAGTGGTAGAATCTTATATAACTTTAGTATAATATCAAAATCAGAAATGGATATTGGTGCAATACCTCTTGTTAAGTAAACTACAAACCTTATTCAGACTCCCTTTGTCTTTTTAGATATAATAAAAATTAGACTAGATTATTTCTGAGGTTTTTTTTTTCCTAGCTCTGAAGTGCTGTATATAGTGTCTTCATTGTCCTTGATTCTTCTGTGGCATCTGACTTTAGAGACCTTCTTCTCCCTTGGTTTTCATAACACTCTATATTTCTCATTATTCTCTCACTGTTCCCTTCACTGTCTTTTCTTCTTGTCTTCTATACTGTATGTCTCCCAGATTCCGTTATTAGCCCCTGCTCTTCTCTCTGTGTTTTTCCCTCAGGTGGAGTCTTACCTTCATCTTTATCTGTTGATTCTGAAATCAGTATTTCCACCTCCAGTGGCCAAGCCCCTCTTTAGTTCCCTGTTTTTGGCTATTTGCTAAATATGATTTCTAACTCATCATATCCAAAACTAAACTTGTCTTTTTTTTTTTTAAGAGATAGAGTCTTGCTCTGTTGCCCAGGCTGGAGCATGGTGGTGTCATCATGGCTCACTGCAGCCTTCAACTTCTGGGCTCAAGCAATCCACCTGCCTTAGCCTCCTGAGGAGCTGGGGCTACAGGTGTGTGCCACCACACCCAGCTAAATTTTTAAAATTTTTGTAGAAATGGGATCTTGCTGTGTTTCCCAGGCTGGTCTCAAACTCCTGGCCTTAAGCAAATGCTTCCACCTTGGCCTCCCAAAGTGCTGGGACTACAGGTGTGAGCCACCATGCCCGGCCTAAACTTGTCATTGTTAAACCCTAAACTGGATGTATACATATGTCAAAACTTATCACACTATATACTATATATAATTTATACCTTAATAAAGCTGTTAAAAAAAAATCTTCCCAGAGCCAGATTACCTAGGCCTGAATCCTGGCTCCACCACTCAGGCAAGTTACTCACCTTCCCTCTGCCTCATTTTCCACACTTGTGAAATGATGATCATAACAGTGATTTACCTTATAGGATTATGTGAGTTAATTCAGTTAAAGTGCTTAAAAAAGTACCCGGCACATATTAAACTCTTCAAAGTGTGTTGTTGTTTTTCTCTCTTACTCGTCCCAAGTGCACCATGTCTGGCACAGAATAATTGTTTGGTAAGTGTCTATTGAATGAATGCATGCGTGAATGAATGCTGCCACAGTGTGAAAGTATTTTCCCTCTGTGACTTTTATCCAAATATTGCTTCTTCTTTAAGGTCCAGCTTAGGTTCTACCTGCTCTGTGAAGTGTTGTCCGCCCGCCTGCGCCATGAGGCTCTCCTGGCCATCCTCCTCTCTCCCCAGCACTGATGTTTTGTATTTGTCAAATACTGATGTCATTTGGACTGATTCACAGCCGGATTTTTTGTTTTGTCTTCTTTTTAAGTGGCTTTCTGTGTGCATATCTTTCCATCTACATTGGACATTTTCTGAGGGCACATGTCATTTCTGTTACATTTTGGTTTTTTTCCTATGTCACCTTTGCCTATACCAGGCATATGATAAGTTTCCGGTAAAAGTGGAACGAATGAATGAATGAATAGTGTATGATTCGTAAAACATTAGGGAGACTTCAGACAATAAGACAAATTCCTGTCAGTTAGTTCATCATTAAAACAAACCCAGAACTTACAAGATTCCTGTGTGTGTGTGGGAGGGGGGAGGTGGCAAGTGATCCCAATTCTGTCCCTCTGAACTCACCTTCCCTTTTGAGTCTCGAGGGAGCTGTAGGCCTCCTTTAACTCTTTGTCCCAAGTTTGGACTCTGACCTTTCCCCGAGTTCCCTGAGCACAGCTGAGGCAGGCTGACACCATTCTGAAGACTTGTCTGAATGACAGTGAGGGAGCAATAGGGAACTAGGCAAAGAAGAGGAGAAACGTGAAGCAGTCTGGCTCACACAGTCTGGAACACTCAGTCTCCTGCCCCAAGGGGTGGGGCAGAAGAGACAGAGCTTAGGGTCAACACTTGTACTAGTAGGTACCAACTACATTGTTCTTTCATTTACAAAGTTTAGTATGTCTTGTATGTTTCTTTATACAGCTGGGTGAAATAGGAGTTATGTTCCCATTTTGCCAGTGGAGAATCTAAGATTCCTAGAGAAAGAAAGGGTTGACTTGCCCCAGGTCACAGAGCTAGTAAGTGGTGGAGCCGCCTAACTCCAAACCCAGTCCTCTTTTGCTGTACCTCCTGGCTCCTGCCACCAGCATCTCTTTGATCTGCTCAGGCTTATTCTGGCTTTAGCCCCAGGTTTTTTCTGTGATTCCAGGATAAACTATTTATTACTTTCTCTGCTGCTTTTATACCTTCTTAGTCTTTGGAGAGTAGCATAGATTTCAGCAGGAAGAAGTTTTTTCCTCTTGAACCCTGAGATTCTTCTGTGGCTTCTCATGCTGACTGTGGAATGCTATCCATTTGCCTTAGCTAGACTCCTCTTAGCTTCTGCTTTTACTTTTCCTACTGTCAAGTTTTTCCTTGGTCTGAGTCTTGGACCCTGCTTTCTCTCTTAATCTGTCCCATATTTCTCACTGTCCTTCTGTCAGTCTTGCTTCTTTGATAGACTAAGGCTTCCCCTCCTATCAGGTAGGCTTAGTTGCCCACATTCATTTTATTTATTTACTCATTCACTCATTCATCAACCACTTTCTGAATACTGATGTCAAGCACTATGTTTAGGTACCGGGGTTTCCAAGATATTAAAACATTGTTGAGGAGACCAAGGAATCAGGAGCTCTTTGCAATTCAATATGGTAATGGTTGTGATGGCATGAACATGAGATGTTTGTGGGAGCATAGGAGGAGGGATAGGTAATGCAGATTTGGGGAGCTCAGAGAGATCTTCATGGAAGAGATCTTGTCTGATCTGAGTCCTTAAGGGATGAGTTGAGGTTGGCTTCAAGTGAGTGGCAGTGGTGGTGGTGGTTGGGGGAGTCGTGGGGAGGGCAGAATTCCAGGCAAAAAGAGCTACTTAAATGAAAACCCAAAGCTGCAAGTGCTTCAGCCTGACTGGAGCAGAAACTGTAGGGATGGTGAGGACTAGGAACCCGACTGTGCAGGAATCTTATTTTATTCTGAAGGTGATAAGGGGCCATGGAAAGACCTGAAGCAGAGGAGTGGCTTGTTCAGAATGGCGTTTAGAAAGATCACTGTGGTGGCGCGGTGAAGGGCCAATTGGAGAAAGAGAGAGGAGGCGAGTCAGAAGACCGCGGCAGTGATTGAGACCCGAGTTGAGGAGAACTTGAACTAAGGTTATGGCAGCGATAATGTGGAGAAGTAAATGGATTTGGAGGTGGGATTTCTAGAAGTGGTAGCTGATTAGCTGTTCATACAGTTATGAGGATGCATACTATTTTATCTGACCCTTACATTTTTCTGCCTTGCTGTCTCCTAATGCAGTCCCTTTTTGTGTCCAGAGAGAAACCTGATGTTCATTTCCTGGTTTGGCTCTTTTTCTATTTGCCTTCCCCTACCCCATCCTCTCTCTGAGATCTTTCTCCTTTTGGCTAATTCTACTTTTATCATTTGATCAATGTCCAGGGCATATTTCTTTTTCTTTTTTTTTTTTAACCTTTATTTTCTTTTTCTTTTTTATTTCAATAGATTTAGGGGGTACAAGTGTTTTTTGTTACATGGATGAGTTGTATAATCTGAAGTCAGGGTTTTTAGTGTACCCAGCACTTGAATAGTATACACTGTACCTGATAGGTAATTTTATATCCTTCACCCCACTCCCACCCTCCCCCCTTCTTAGTTTCCAATGTCCGTTATACCACTTTATGACCATGTGTAACCATTGTTTAGCTCCCACTTATAAGTGAGAACATGGCGTATTTGTTTTTTCCATTCCTGAGATACTTCACTTAGGATAATCATTTCCAGTTCCATCCAAAGGACATTTTTTCAATTCGTGCTTGGAAATCTGAGTGACACCTCTTGGTATCCCTTTAGGGAACCCTCACTCTACCTCCTCTTGTATAGTGCCATCCAAGTGTGGCATCTGGGGAGCTGGGGAGTGAGGAAAAGAATGACCTTGTTTGCCAAGTTATCTCAAAAGGAGGAAGAGGCAAGTATCCATCTTGCATTTTTAGAATAGAAGATCTTTAAACACAGTGGGAAAGAACATGTAACTAATCCCCATTAAGAGAAGAGACTAATTCCCATGTCATCTCCATGATAGTGCTGACCAATTTAATCTTTTATGGAATATTATAGAGCTCTGGCCTTGGAAGGGAGCTTAGAGTTCATCTAGTTCATCATCCTCATTTTACAGATGAGGATTTTAAAGTCTCTAGGGGTCATGTGGTTTGCCCAAGGTCACAATTAGCTAGTAGCAGGGCTGGGACCAGAATGGAGGGCCCTCTAGTTCAGTTCTTGTTTCATTAGCCTGATGAAATTACATGATTTTTTGTCATAAGTTTGACAGTTTGACAGTCTAGAGAATAAGAGACTCACAGGATGTGTTTTAGTGACAGTCTAGCTTGATATTCCCCCTTTTTCCCAAGAGATTGGAAATAGCTTGTCCAAGGTCACAGAGTGGGCGAGGAGTAGAGGGGCCTGCAGACTTGTAGCCTAGTGCTCTTTCTGGCACAGTCTGAAGTCTCACCAAGGGCCCAAGACTTGGAGCTTTGGCTCCAAGGACACTGAACAGAATCATTCTTTAAATGCATCGCACCCACCATCAATTTCGTAAGATCCAAAAGACATGATTTCTTTCTTTTATCCCTGAGTTTTTGTTGTTTTCTTTTCCTCATTTGATAAAAGTGTATGGCTGTGGAAATTACGTCAGTTTAATTAGGCTGCTTGACACAGTACTTTTCCACTGAATTTACTAGGAACTGTGAATTTGTTGTAACAAACTGCACTGCCGGCTGCAGTATCTGATTGGCATGCCAGGAGCATCACTAGCGAACAGCTAAATAGAGATTGGGGAGAAAACTGGGTCAGGAAACAGGCCTCCTGTACCTGCAGAGGCTGCAGAAGGCAGCGCAGAGGCGGCAGGTGGCCACAGCATGGCACTGTCTCCTAGAGCCTGAGCTGCCGAGCACCCCACCCCCACTTTGTTCTGTGCTGCAGCCCCCCCACCCCCTTTGCAGGTGATTATTCCTGTGGCCGTTTTGCCTTCTGTTTTTCTACAGACCGCCAAGCTTTTACATTTGTCAGCTCAAGAATGGCTTTATCTCCATAAAAAAGTGAAAGATTGGTTCAGGCTGAATCTTTGTTAGCCACTGGTATTCCAAACCGTGGCGTAAGTCTTTGGCTTTCCAGAGCTGGTGTGGTCAGGAGGCTAAAACTGGGTTTGAGAGTTCTGCACAGGGATGAAGAAAGGGTCAGTAATATTTCACTTTGCCTCACTGTTGTTTTCTCTTCCTTTCTCACCACCTTTCCCCTGATTATATGGTATCCACTTCTGAAAGTCTCAATGCTGAACACCAAGACAAATCGGGAGATCCTAGGAGGAATGAGTGATTATGCCAGAAGGGTCAAGGGAAGCTTCTTGAAGGCAATGGCATTCGGGCTAGGCTTTGAGCCATGAATGGGGTCGAGATAGGAAGAAATGAAGGGAAGACGCTGGTGGTCTGCCCATGCTGGTCTCGGGACCGCCTTATGAAGGCTGGAGAATTCCTGGTAATCTGGGACTGGAATATACTTCAGAATGTCGAGGCTGACTAGGACCCTAAGGATCTTCTCATCCGAGCTCCTTATTTTATAGGTGAGCAGACTAAGGCACAGAGAGGGAAGGGCTAGGCCAGTGCAGTGCCGTTATAATGGTACTATGCCCATTCGTGCATTCGTCCTTATTTCTAATGGCTCTGAGAACATCTGCTTCCTCCTTCTGGGTTTCACGTCTGTTGTCTTCTTTCTGACTACTGCCATGTGAACTCTGAGATGCTCTGTGGTTTCCATCTGTAAATTACACATTAGGAAAGGAGGCCTGGGTCCTGCTGACCTTGGATTCCCAGGTCACTCGGATTCCTGTGAGACAACTGTATCCTTCTCCTTCCCCAGGCCAAGCCAGGTCAGGCAGTGCTGGCTATTCAGCAGGGATGATGCCTCCCCAAGAATGCTGGTAGGAATGGCTCTTGCCTCAGAGCCAGGGCTCAGATTCTCAGTCAAAAAAGTGAGTGTGGCAGGAACTCAAGCCATTGTACTTTTATCCTATTCTGTGAGAAAATTGGACTCATTTTGACTAAAAATTGTTTTCAATAGATTGCACTTAAATTTACTGAAATTTGCTTTAAAGACAACATTTGTTAGAACAGTTAATTCTGTATAGCATCTTTTTTCCTTTTGAGGAGAACTCAGAGTGGGTTAAAAACAATATCCCTAATAGTTTTTTGTAGATCTTTTGAATGATCTCAATTCAATACGACGAATGCTGTTTTTAGACCAAGTATTGATGTTACAACTGAAATGCAGAAATGTGTACCCATATTCTGATAGATATACCAAAGTTTGCTAATCAAATGAACTATTTGTGTAGGATATTTCAAAGCCAACTTCAAGACCAACATGTTTTGGAAGACACTAGATAATTCAGCTGCAAGTAGTCTCTGGCTTGAGCTAAGTGGAATGAACAGAGATGAACAAGCCCATTAGAATAGTTGTTAAACATTCTGACTGTGAAAATTAAGCTTTGATGACCCTGGGCGTCAGGCAGCCAGAACAGATCCAGTCTCCCATAAGTAGAGCTTCCTATATTGTATTGCATAGTATAGTACAGGATAGCATTGTATTGTATTTTTGGTCAGAGCAGGTGGTTTTAAAGGCCTCTAAATAATTTTCTTGGTCTTGGAAGGTTATATCCAATTGCAAACTGGTAGGCCTTGCATCTAGGTGGTATTTTCTAGAAGAAAAGAAGGGAGGGAAGGAAAGAAGAAACGCTTCTCGATACGTAGGCAGATTACCACTCAGAGGCTGACACATTCATAGAAATTTCCATATATTCTCAATTGGGGGTTAAACTGGAACTTGTCACTAGAGTCATCTAACAGTTCATAGAAATGGTTGGAATAGAGAAAAGCTGGAGAGAGATTGTAATTTGAAGTTTGTCAAGAGGCACTTCTATTCCTAGAGGGGTTAGATAGAGGCAGTGAAAGGCAGGGCCTGTGGTTAGAGTGGAATGCACCAGTAGGGTTCAGTCTAGCATGGTGGAGGCCATCTGGATAGTTTCTCCAGAAACCCTGGCCACAGTCTCTTTGGTTATGGACGCTTATCTTAAGAGTGGCCCTTTAGTCCTCAACCATTCACTTTTAGCTGCTGCCAAGGGTAGCTTGGAGAACCCAGCCTCTTCTCTTTGAGGATACCACCTCTGCTCCATTGGTTGAGGCCGTGGTCCATGCTCCTGCTTCCAGCTTTAGAAATCCTTTTTTGTTTCTTGGAGCCCTCATCAGCCCTCTAAAGAAGAAAGTGTATGAGATATAAAATCAGCACAGGGTCTAAGGTAGTGGGCTGCTTACATTTTCTCCTCTTCCATCTGCTTTGCTACTATCCAAACCCCTAAATACTTCTTTGAATATACTCCTCTAGCCCTAAATACCCACTCCCCTGTTCTAGCCACAGAGCAGATGTGGGCTGACTGATCTGGCACTTTGTGGTCATGCCTCCAAGGCCTACAAGGCTGAAGTGAAGGAGGGATTGTAGTAGTGTTCACTGCTGCTGGCTGTGCTCTTGTCCCTTAAGACTACCTATAGGACTTGGAGACTCCCTTTTCCTCTTTCTTCATGGTTATCCTCTTACCTACATGTGTGACCCCCCAGTTCTCATGCTGGTTAGGAAGCAGCTTCAATGTGCCTCTTCCTTCCTTTCATATCTGTCCATTCAGTGGTCAAATCCTGTGATTTCACCCCTGTAATTTCTCTCATATCTTTCCCTGTCTTTTCACTTCTGCTGCTACCTGAACAATTGCAGACAAGCTTATCTTTCCAAAGCTCTGCTCTGTAAATGTGTGTCCTCGTTGCAGCCTCTACAATGTCAGCTTCAACTATTTGCTGCCCAGGCCTTTCATCATTTACTTATTTGCATCTCAGGCTCTTATATTAAATGTTCATTAGACGTTCTACGATCTGTCCAGAGCAACCTTGTCAGAACAGGGAGGGAAAAAGCTATCTATCTATCTTCTCTCTTGTCATTTCTCTCAGATGAATGAATTAAATATTTTTATTGCCTTGAAGATTAATTATCTTCTGTCCCCAGGCCAACTTTAATATTCTAACTGTATCTTCTTGTGACTGGGACCTGACAGTTGGAATTTTTGCTCTCATTCTAAACTCGCTTTTGCCAGGTTTCTCATTGTCTTCGTATCATGTAGGCTTCTGCAGTGAGTCACAGTCCAGGGGTTCAGAGAGAGCAGAATACGACCTGCAGGGTGTAGATTAAGTATTGAATCATATATCTTAGAGCTGAGAGACCTCCTGAAATCTTCTGGTCCTTTCTAGCACATGAGATACTGTTATTGCACTTAATGAATAAAACACCTGGGGCCTAGAGCGTTTAAGTGACAAACCAAGGCCACCCAGCTAATAAATTTTGGGTCCTAATGCCAGACTAGATTTTAGTCTATATATGTACTTTATCCTTTCCAGGCAAGCCAACTCTTTTTTTTCCCCCTTAAGGGACATTCTTGTGTTGGCCATTAAGTTAACACACTTTTCTTTCTTTTTTTCTTTTAATTTCAAAATGTTAATGGGATACAAATGTTTTTGTTACATGGATTTACTGTATACTACTGAAATCAGGGCTTTCAGTGTGCCTATCACCAGGACAGTGTTCATTGTACCCAATAGGTAAGTTTTTTCCCCTCTTCTCACCCTCCTCCCTTCTTAGTTTCCAATGTCCTTTATGTCTGTTTGTGCCCATGTGCACCCAGCGTTTAGCTCCCACTCATTAGTGAGAATGTGTGATGTTTGTTTTTCCATTCCTGAGATACTTCACTTGGGATAATGGTCTCTAGTTCCATCCAAGATGCTGTGAAAGCCATTATTTCATTCTTTTTATGACTAATTAGTATTCCATGCTATAAATATATTATATTTTCTTTATCTACTCATAAATTGATGGACACTTAGGTTGATTACATATCTTTGCAATTGTGAATTGTGCTGCAATAAACATTCGAGTGCAGACATCTTTTTGATAAAATTATTTCTTTTCTTTTGAGTAGCTACGCAGTAGTGGATTGCTGGGTCAAATGGTAAGTCTACTTCTAGGTCTTTGAGGAATCTCCATATCATTTTTCATAGGGGTTGTACTAGTTTGCAGTCCTACCAGCAGTGTATAGGTGCTCCTTTTTCTCTTCATCCATGATAGCATCTGTTGTTTTTTGACTTTTTACTAACGGCCATTCTGACAGGGGTAAGGTGGTATATCTCATTGTGGTTTTAATTTGCATTTCTCTGATGATTAGTGATGTCGAACATTTTTTCATATGTTTTTTGGTCATTTGTCTGTCTTCTTTTGAAAAAAATTCTGTTTATATCTTTTGCCCAGTTTTTGATGGGATTGTTTGGTTTTTTTCTTGCTGATTTGTTTGAGTTCTTTGTAGATTCTGGATGTTAGTCCTTTGTTGGATATATAGTTTGAGAATATTTTCTCCCATTCTATAGGTTTTCTCTTTACTCTGTTGATTATTTCCTTTGCTATGTAGAAGCTGTTTAATTTAATCAAGTTTCAGTTATTTTTTTTAATTTTTAAAAAATTTTTTATTTCAGCATATTATGGGGGTACAAATGTTTAGGTTATGTATATTGCCCTTGCCCCACCCAAGCCAGAGCTTCAAGTGTGTCCATCCCCCAGATGGTGCGCACTGCACCCATTAGGTGTGTATATACCCACTCTCTCCTCCCCCCCCATCTGCCTGACACCCGATGAATGTCATTACTATATGTGCACTTAAGTCTTGATCAGTTAAAACCAATTTGACAGTGAGTACATGTGGTGCTTGTTTTTCCATTCTTGGGATACTTCACTTAGAATGGGTTCCAGCTCTATTCAGGATAATACAACGGTGCTATATCACCATTGTTTTTTGTGGCTGAATAGAACTCCATGATATACATGTACCACATTTTATTAATCCACTCATGTATTGATGGGCACTTGGGTTGTTTTCACATGTTTGCAATTGTGAATTGTGCTGCTATAAACATTCTAGTGCAGATGTCTTTTTTATACAATGTCTTTTGTTCTTTTGAGTAGATACCCAGTAATAGGATTGCTGTATCAAATGGCAGATCTACTTGTATCTCTTTAAGGTATCTCCATATTACTTTCCACAGAGGCTGTACTAGTTTGCAGTCCCACCAGCAGTGAATGAGTGTTCCTATCTCTCTGCATCCATGCCAACATTTATTGTTTTGGGACTTTCTGATAAAGGCCATTCTCATTGGGGATAAGTGATATCTCATTGCAGTTTTGAATTGCATTACCCTGGTGATAAGAGATGTTGAGCACTTTTTCATATGTTTCTTGGCCATTAGTCTATTTTCTCTTGAGAAGTTTCTGTTCATGTCTTCTGCCCACTTTTTGATAGGGTTGTTTGATTTTTCTTGCTGATTTTACTGAGTTCTATATAGATTCTAGTTATCCACCCTTTATCAGATATGTAGCATGTGAATATTTTCTCCCGTTCTGTAGGTTGTCTGTTTGCTCTCATAGTTTCCTTGGATGTGCAGAAGCTTTTTAATTTGATCAGGTCCCATTTATTTATTTTTCTTGTTGCTGTGATTGCCTTTGGTGTCTTCTTCATAAATTCTTTGTTTAGGCCAATGTCTAGAAGAGTTTTTCCAACATTTTCCTCTAGAATTATTATAGTTTCAAGCCTTAGTTTTTGTTTTGCTTCCTGAATCTTCTGTCAACTCAAATGTATGACTTTAAAATCTATTATTGG
>CAUYSK010021588.1:0-56964 GCA_963575035.1 Avahi laniger
TGCTAGGATTATAGGTGTGAGCCACCGCGCCCGGCACAAACCCAAATCACAATAAAAAAGACAAGTAACTTAAAATAATTTAAACCATACTCACACATAATCTTCAATATTTGCTGAAAACTTATCTAGCTTTTTGAAAATAAGATACTAGATAACTTAATTTTCTTTGTATAAATGATTAACATCCAGAAATTTACAGAGATTTCAGGAGAACAAATAAGTTGTTATATGAAATGCTCTTTGCAAGTGTTTTCTAGAATGGTAGATATAAGATATTTTATTGTAGTAAGCTGTGACTGTACTGTAAAGTACCCATTAGTCTCATTTTTACATTTCTGTAGGTTTCTCTTTCTGTTATTTAATAAATAATATAATTTGCTAACAATTCCATATCTAAAAATGAAAATTAATTTTTAGTAAGATGACTAAAAATGGACACAACTCTATTTAAATAACAATGTTAATGGACAATATCAAATGACAAGTCCCACAACAAAAAAGAAAATCTATATCTTCTTATTTGTAGAAGAAAATTGATGAAGAGTTTGTCAAATTTTCATGTTAAATAATGTTAAATGGAGCTGAAAGCTGTACTAAAATAATAACTAACTAACATTATGTTGGAAAGATAAATAATAACAAAATCACCATCAAACCTTCTTCCTGAACCATTATATTTAAAATAAGAAAAAAAAATTACAACTTTGATTATTATGTCTGAGAAGGAGTCAGAAAATTTATCATAAAGATTATATTTTAAGTAAAAATAGAAACAACAGAAAACAAGCAGGAAGGTATTTCAGCAAAGTCTAGAGAAAGAAATTAAAGCAACTAACGTGGTCTCCTACACCCTGTAGTTACTCATGATGCACATTTGAAAGTAAGAAAGTAAAATAGTCACTCATCTAAAAATACACTCCAAAATCTTGGAAAGAAAAAGCATTTTCTTTTTGCATTAGTGGCATTTACACTCTTAATGAATTAATAAAATAGTATGTATTATGTGTTTTGATATTTGCTTCAGATTTTATCTATGTTACTGGAAACTCTAGGTTTTTAATTTGTCAATGAGCAGAGACCAAAGCCATTACAATTGAGTTTTACTGGCCACGTAGCACAATATTAATTGCATAATCACTTAACAACTATTGGCTAAGAATATACTATGTGCCAGACATTGAATACAAAGAATAAAAAGATAAATAATTCACATTCTATAACACTAAGAGGGAAAAATATAATCCAAATTCAATTTTAAAGAAACTTAAATAGTAAGAAAAAAATAATTTATATTTATTTATATGGTCACTATTTCTAGTATTCTTCGTTAGATACACATTTCTATCTGGTATCATTTTCCTCCTGCCTGCTGGGTTGCTTTTAATACTTTTTTGTATTGTAGATGTTCTGGTGATTAATTCTTTCAGCTTTTGAAATAAATTTTGCTAGGTATAGAATTCTAGATTAACTTTTTGTTTTCCTTGAGTAAAGATGTTACTCCATTGTCATCTGGCTTATATTGTGTACGATGAGAAATCTGTTGGAATTCCTATAGACATTCTTCTAAGCATAATATGTCTTTTAAAAATAGCTGCTTTTAAGTGTTTTCTTTTTTATCACTAATTTTAAGCAATTTGATTGCGAAGTACCTTTGAGTTATTTTCTTCACATTTCTTGGGCTTGGAGTTTATTTTCCTCTTGGAAATGAGGCCTATATTTTTCACTAAATTAAAAAAAAATCAGATTTTGTCTCTTCAAATATTTTTTCTGTACCTCTCCCTCTCCTCTACATTCAGTTAGTCCGAGTGGACATAATTAAGGTGCTTGAAGTTGTCCCAGAGATAACTAATGCTCTATTTATATTTAGTTTTTTCTCTTGACATTTTATTTTGGATAATTTCTATTTTATTTCTTCAAGATCACTAATCTTTCCTCTGCAATCTTTCTCTGAAATCCCTTATCTTTAATCTGCCTTAAATCTCATTCGAATGCATTTTATGTATGTCTTTTTGACAGCATGTTCAATCTCCATTATATAGAATACAGTTTTAATAATCCTTTAAATGTCTTTGTCTATTTGGTCATGATGAATTATTTTTTTGATAAGCAGCTGAATTCAGTTTTCTAGGATTCTGTTGAGAATTTTTGTATCTATATTGATAAGGGATATTGGTCTGTAGTTTTCTTTTTTTGTTGCATCCTTTCCTGGTTTAGGTATCAGGGTGATGTTGTTTTCATAAAATGTGTTGGGAAAGATTCCTTCCTACTCAATGTTGTCAAATAATTTCTGCAGGATAGACAAAAGTTCTTCTTTGTATATCTCATACAATTCAGGTGTGAAACCATCTGGTCTGGGACTTTTTTTTTTAGGAAGATTTTTAATCGCTGCTTCAATTTTGGTACTTGATATTGGTCTGTTCGGGAGTTCTATTTCTTCCTGATTGAATGTAGGGAGGCCATGTGTTTCTAAAAATTTGTCCATTTCCTCCACGTTTTCAAGTTCATGTGCATAGAGGCTTTCATAGTATTCATAGATGATATTTTTTATTTTCATGGTATCTATTATAATTTCTCCTTTTTCATTCCTGATTGAGCTTATTAGAGTTCTTTCTTTTCTGCTTCTTGTTAATCTTTCAAGAAGTGTGTCAATTTTATTTATTTTTCCAAAAACCAACTTTATGTTTCATTAATCTTCCATATAGTTTTTTCATTATCAATTTCATTTAGTTCTACTCTGATCTTTGTTATTTCTTTTCTTCTAATGTGTTTGGAGTTGGTTTGCTCATCTTTTTTCCAGTCCTTTTAGATGATTCATTAGATTATTGATTTGTGACTTTCTGTCTTAGGTATTTATGGATATAAATTTTCCTCTCAGGACCATTTTAGCTTTGTCCCACAGATTTTGATAACTTGTGTCTTCTTTATCATTTAGTACAAAGAATCTTTTGATTTCCATCTTAATTTCCTCCTTAATGCAATAATCATTCAGCATAAGGTTGTTTAGTTTCCATGACTTTGTGTAGAGATGAGAGTTTCTTTTGGAGTTGATTTCTAATTTTATTCTGCTGTTGTCTGAGAATATGCATGGTATAATTTCAATTTTTTAAAGAATTTGTTAAGACATGCTTTTTGACCTAGGATATGGTCAATCTTAGAGAATGTCCCATAAGCTAATGAGAAAAATGTATATGCAGCGATTTTGGGGTAGAATGTTCTGTAAATGTGAGTTAGGACCATTTGTTCTAGAGTTCTATTTAAATCCATTGTTTCTTTGTTTATTTTCTGTTTGAAGGATCTGTCCTGTTCTGTCACAGGGGTGTTGAAGTCCCCAGTTATTACAGTGTTGCTGTTTTTCGTTTTGTTTAGATCAATTAGTATTTGCTTTATAAATCAAAAAGTGGGCAAAGGATATGAACAGAAACTTTTCAAAAGAAGATTGACGAATGACCAACAAACATATAAAAATGCTTAACATCTCTAATCATCAGGGAAATGGAAGTCAAAACCACAATGAGATATCACTTAACTACAATGAGAATGGCCTTTACCAAAAAGTCCCAAAACAATAAATGTTGGCATGGATGCACAGAGATAGGTACACTCATATACTGCTGTGGGACTGCAAACTAATATAACTTCTGTGGAAAGTTATATGGGAATACCTCAAAGAGCTACAAGTAGAACTATCATTTGATCCAACAATCCCATTACTGGGCATCTACCCAAAGGAACAAAAGACATTCTATAAAAAAGACATCTGCACTAGAACATTTATGGCAGCACAATTCACAATTGCAAGGATGTGTAAACAACTCAAGTGCCCATCAATATATGAGTGGATTAATAAAATGTGGTATATGTATACCATGGAGTTATATTCAGCCACAAAAAGCAATGATGATCTACCACCTCTTGTATTATCCTGGATGGAGCTGGAGCTCATTCTACTAAATGAGGTATCCCAAGAATGGAAAAACAAGCACCACATGTACTCACCATCAAATTGGTATTAACTCATCAGCACTATGTACAGGTACAATAGTAACATTCACTGGGTGTTGGGTAGGTGGGAACAGGGAGGAAGAAATGGGTAATTCACACCTAATGGGTGTGGTGCACACCATCTGGGGGATGGACACACTTGAAGCTCTGACTTGGATGGAGCAAAGGCAATATATGTAACCTAAACATTTGTACCTCTGTAATATGCTGAAATAATAAATAAATAAACATTGTTGTCTATAAATTTTATCATCTATGACTTGGGTTTGATGTCTTGACATTTCTTTTTATTCAGGGTTATATTTTCCTGCTTTTTTTGCATGAATAAGACCTTTTTATTGGGTGCCAGAAAATGTGGTTTTACCCTTTTTTGGGTGCTGGATATTTTTGTATTCCTTCAAATATTTTTGATCTTTGTCCTGAAAGTCTTTAAGTTACTTGGAAACAGATTGATCTTGTTGTTACTAGAATGACATTTTGTTTAAGTTTCATTCTTTACCACTGCTGAGGCAAAACCTTTTGGAATAATCTAGCAATATCCCGTGATTTTTGACATTCCTCACTTTGGTTGATAGAAAAAAAGAACTATTGTTAACCTGTTTTCACTTTAAGAATTGTTCCTGTCAATTCTTTCAAGTAGTTCTTTCCCTTGCTTTGGGTAGTTCTTCATGTGCATGTGCAATCACTGCTAAGTTGGAAAGTAGATTGGGACCCTCTGCCTACATTCAGAGTTCTCATTCTCTCTCCACTCCAGTACTCTGCCTTACAAATTCTAGCCACTGTGGCCTCTGCGGATTTCCGCCTTTGTCTCCTCAGCTCAGATAGGCTGCTGGACACTTCCTGGACTCATTCCCATTTCCTGAACTGCATTATGTAAATTCTATCCAGACAGTAAGTTAGGGCATCATGGAGCTCACCTCATTCATTTTCCAAAACTTAGGGATCACTAACATTCATTGCATGATATCCAATGTCTCAAACATTCTTGTTTAACATATTTTATTTTTTTTTTTAGTGATTTTGGACAGGAGGATATATCTCTTCCCTGTAATACCATCTTGGTCAGAAGAAGAAGTTCCATCTGTCTTTATTTCTCCTTGAATGTATTTTATGTTCTACCTAAAATGTTATCCATTTCATCTAATTTTTCACTTTTACATGCATCAACTTATAGTAGTATTCAATAAGAATTTTTAAAAATTTATTCCATGACTATAGATTCATTTTCTTTTTTTATCAGTGATGTTAAATGTGAATACATTTTTAAAACATTTCACATATATTTGACGAAAATGTATTATATAAGTTTTTATATACAGTGATAGATCTGCAGTTAGATAATTACTATGTGAAGAATTTCTCTGTTGATCAATCTAGATTTTGTTAACAATACCCCAAATTTTATCACCCATCAGATTTAAAAACATATGTAGCTTAACAGAGAAAATTTTTAGTTGGTTAGTCAAACTAGATCTTTCTTGAGATGTCTATTGCATAATACCTATAACATAATATCATATACTAAACAATGCACACACACATATACATACTCTGCATATTTTTGAGCTATATTATTAGCTGCCAACTGGTTCAAGATTTAAAAAAAATTATTTAAGGATGTTTTCCCATGTATTATTATGGAAAATATACTTTTAATTCCATTGATCCTTGAAGTTTTAAATCCTAAATTCTCTGATGATATTTATTTTATCCTTATCCCATTTACATCTGACTTTTGCCTCCACCATTGAAACACAATTGAAACACCACTTCTTCCTACGCCATTGAAACTACTCTTCTCAAAATCACAAACAAATGTCATATTATCAAACCCAATGGAATTTTCTTCCTCAACTCATTTAATCTTTCAATTACACTTGATGTATTTGATTATTGATTCCTTCATGGAATGCCCATATTCTTTCCTTCTACGACATATCCTATGACTGTTTTTCCTACTATAGTACTGGTTTCTTTTATTTTTTTTAAAATTAATAGACTATTTTTAGAGCAGTTTTGGATTTACAGAAAAAATGAACATATAGCAAAGAAAGTTCTAATATACCTCCTTTCCTGCACACAATTTTCCCTACTACTAACATCTTGCATTGATATGGAACACTTGTTGTAATTGATGAACCAATACTAACATATTATTATTAACTAATGTCCATAGTTTCCATTATGGTTCACTCTTTTTATTGTATACATCTATGCACAGAGTTTTAACAAGTATGTTATATGATGTATTCACTATTACAGTATCATACTGAAGAGTTTCACTGTGCTAAAAATCTCCTGTACCCTGCCTGTTTATTTCTTCTTCCCTCCCCCTGAACCTGTGGCAACCACTAATCTTTTTGCATTCTCAGTACCTTTGCAATTTCCAGAATGTCATATAGTTGGAAACATGCAGTGGGTAGACTTTTCAGACTAATCCACACTAATCCCCTTTTAAGTAAATTCACTGTCCTCCAGATTTCTAGGTGGAGAAAATTGGAAATCATCTCTCCCTCTTCCTCACCATCTACATAAAATGCATTACCAGTCCTACCTAGGACACCTCTAAAATATATGTTGAATCTCTTTACTCATGCCACTCTCTATCATAGTCTAAATTACTGGAACCAGTTACAATTACCAATTACTTGTACCAATACACCACTGTTCCAACAGTCTGAAATGTCTCCCTAACTTAAACATGGCACTCTCCCCAGTACACTCTCTACTAAATATCCAGGACAATTTTTCAAAAATGAAAAGTAGATTTCAGCTTTTCTTTGCTGAAAATACTCATGTGTCTACCCTTGTACTTAAAATAAAGTGTGAATTCCACAACATTATCTACAAGTTCCTTCATAACATAGGTTCTCTCATCCTCTCAAGTCTCACCTCTCATCAACTTTTCCTTCCTCCTCAGCATTCCAGTTCTGTCATTCTTCTTTCCTTTTGTAAGATCAGTCCTTTTCCTGACACACACCTTTTCCTAAGCTAATCGCTCTGTCTGAAATATTCTTTCCTTCCAATAAAGATTCTTCTTTGAGAGAAGACTAAAATTAATTTCCCAAACTAAATCAGGTGTTCCCGTATCTTCACTGATGGCACTATTTACTCTTTCTTCATAGTATTTATCACATTTTTCACATTTTTAATTATTTGATTCTAGAATTATAGCCATGTGGTTCATATTTAAATAATTACAAAGGAAATGTCTTCTTCCAAAGAAGTGTTCTTTCCACGTCTGTGACCCTGGCACTATTTCCTTTCCCTGGAGACAACTCTTTTCTACATCTTCCTTCTATGTCCTCCCAGAGGTACTCTACATATATGCAAGCATATGTATATGTATATGCATTCATGCGTGTCTGTATGGGTGTGCATGCTCATTTATTACCATCAGTCTTTCCACTCCTACTTGAAATTCTACATGGTCACAGTCAAGTTTGCTTTGCTGAACTTAATATTCATTATATGCTTAGTATAAAAGTAAGCCCTCCATAAATAGCCATGTCAGTTCACGAAGCCTTTTAAAATAGATTTCTGTTCATCTCTTTTGCCCACTTTTTGATATTACTTCTTTAACCATTACTTCTATGCTAAAAATTCTAGCTACTCCTTAAATTTTCAATATCTGGCCTCCAAATCTTTTTTTTTGTATTTGCCCTAGTGATATCAGTCTTTTGGTTTTTTGTTCTCTACTTTTCCATCACTGGTACATCAAGTTTCAACAGTAATTGTACCGCTTTTTAGTTCTTTTATTGAATAAATATTTCAATTTGTAATGCATTTTGATTCCTCAATCTTTCTTTTATTCTTTTGGTACACTTCCTTTATAGTTCACATTAGTTTTCAAATTAATTTTTGTCTTTGTAAAAATAACATGACTTAAAAAATGTTGCTATGAGGCTAATACTGTAAAACAATAGGTCTCTGCTCCACCTCTCTTGATACCCCTGGCCAGATCCCCTGAGATAATGATTTCAACTCTCTGAGTATTTTTGTCCTATTTGCCTTTATATTTTTAAACAATACACTTGTACTATTTTGTGTTACTACGTAAGTTCTATATGAGTGGTGTGCATGCTGCGTGTACCACAGTGGAGTGTGGTAACAAAGAGCATGGTGCGTAGAGCCAGGCTGCTTGAGTGTGAATCTCAGCTCCCCTAGTTACTTGATATATGATCCTGAATAAATTATTTGATCAATTTATCAGCAATTTCCTAGTTTATAAATGGAAATGATAATATTATCTAATTCACAAGATTGATGTAGGATTGTTTATTTTCACCGACATATACTGCTTATGCATTTTCTCTATCTTTTCTCTAGTTTTGAACTCTATTTCTTACTTCACATTCTCCTGTAACAGAAACCCAAATTCTGACACTATACATGGTTCTTCAGGGATATGTACCTTTATTCTTATTAAAATAGAATCCCCCAGCAAGCCAGTTAGTTTATGCTTTGCCTACCTGCTCTTCATCTTGGAAATACAATGTGCTGGACAATTTTTCTGCTGTCTCCTTTCTTCCTTTTGGATGGGTATTTATTTCCCACAATTTCATTGACATTTGGAGAGAAGATAAACAGATGTTCACCTCTTCCATATTCCTAATGCATACACTTAAAAATTATTTTGCATATTTAAATAAATCTACAAAATCATGACACATGATGCAACATCCATAACTATAACATTTTTTTCAAGTTAAGCAACATTGAATCATTTTTCACTATCTCTCCTTCAAGCAAGATAGTGATATGAGTCTGTGTGCTTGATTAAATTATATGCATGCAATATGTAACCTTTTTCTGGAGGAGGTAGGTAATGTCTTCTGGCCGTCTCTGCTCTACACAGCTGTACAGTAAGAAGAGAAGAGAGCTGGTGCAGTGGCATGCAAGCTGAGGGAAGAAAGGATGTTCTAGGAGGGGATTTTGATGAAGGATCTCGAAGTCAAATAAAAATGATAGCTCTACTGCCTGTAAAATAGCATTGCTGGGACTAAGGCAGAAGTAAAAGACAATATGCTAAGTGTTGTTGAGTGATTAAAAGTAAAAATTAGAAACAAACAAGTTATTGATTAAAAAGAAAACATGATGAAAGGAAGATGAAAATCAAAGTCATAATCTGAAGGTATAAGAATCTTGCAATGTACATTTGGTTTTTGATGGAGATTTGGAAATGTGTGTTATTTGAAACTTACAAGATGGAAAAAAATGCAGAGATGATTTTAGCATTTTTCAGGAGTCATTCTGAAACACGTGTTGTTCCATCTCTGTATTAAGTAATAATTAAGTTAATAGATTTTCCAAACACAATGATTAGTATTTAAATTTAGGAGAGAATAAGAGTACATGAAGCAAGCAGGTTAAAAACAAACAAACAAATCACGAACAAGCAAATCCTGCTTTGGCTTTTCATTTCTAATCTTCTTATTCCCAGATAAATAAAGGACAAAGCCATTTATTGCACTCTAATGTGAGAGTGGAGTTTAAGGAGGGCAGAAACAGTTTGCAACGGTCATGTGTGACATAGGATGGAATCGGTTACTGATGATTACTGAGGCCAATTAGTACTGGAATATTTACTGGAATATAGATGTTTAATTTCACTCATCTTATGTTTTTGCCTATACACTATTGCACAATATCTTCATAAGGCAAGTGGGAATCGGACGCAGACATTTGCAAAGTTAGTCTAGTGCAGAATAGAAAGTGAATTAAGGAACTAAATCCACCTGTGGGGACTACTTTTCAGTTTCAAGACTCAGAGCAATTGTACAGAAATTCAAGAGAAGCCCACCCACTGCATGGCATGTGCAATTACAATCAAAATAAAATCAGCGTGAGGCTTCATGCACATTTTTCTTTTTGTCTAATAACAATTGAGATTAAAATCAGTAGACATGCCATATATTACTATATTTTAAATGCAACATATCATTTAGGGGTTTTTTTTTTTTTAAGGCATTTCTATCCCACCCGTGGGATAGTTCTCAGAAAGAGAACTATCAGATTTTAGGAAAAACAGAAACAGTTTTAAAGATTCAGTGGAGACATTATTGTAAAACACAAAAATATGTGACAGGTATAAAATTTACATATATGAAAGATCAGCTGGACAGTAAAGTGAAAAAAAAAATAAAAGGGAGTGTAAACTAAATCACAGTCCTATTCTCAAACCTGATGGAAGGATTTACTAAAGAATCATTATAAATCCAGAAAATCTGGGTCATTTATATACTGGAAAAGTTATATACATTCAAAATTTAAGTGGCTTACATGTGCCAACTCATTTAATCCTCATAAAAAGCCTATGATGTAGACTCTGTAATTTTCCCCATTTTATAGAAGAGAAAACTAAGGCACAGAGATTTCTTTGAATTGGCTCAATGGCACACAAATGAGAGAATAGATTATTTAGTGTCATTGCATTAAACCTAAGATAACTAAGTATCACAACATGAGACCTAAGACTCAGAGAAGTTTGGTGACTTGTCCAAAATCACTCAACTGGCAAGATATCCTCTCAGCACGTTGTCTTGATGCAAATGAAGAGTCCATGCAGTCCAAACACTCAGTGGTCTGGATTAAACGGACCTTTATTCTCCTCTTGGCTTCAATACTTCAGAGCTGTGAGAGGTCCCTCAAGTTATTTAAAATCTCTAAGCCTGCGTTTCCATTTTGCAAGGTAAAGACGACAATGCTTACCTGACAGTTGTTATGAAGAATAAACTACTGTCTTTAAAACTCTTATTATGGTACCTGGCACAAGATTTTTTGTTTTAAAGTATAAAAGTAAAAAAGTTCATTTTATCCTTTAGAAGGACAGAGAGAGAGAAGGGGAAAAGAGAGGATGGTGTGGCATCCTAAAGAGAAGGGAGATGCCTCACAAGATGTTTTTATCATATTATACCTCTATCATCCGTCTTTCTTTGTCACCTTGCCCTGGGATCCTAGAAGATAAGAAATAAAAGCATATGTCATATTCTGCCGCTTTGTTTGAAGTGGATGTAATTTTGCCACACAGGCCTGTTTGGGGAGGTGGAAAATGAATAAAAAATCTTTTCCTGGACATAATATTCCCAAGTTTAATTTTTTAACTTGCTGAAAATAATACACTTCAATTTAAATGCATAGTATGGATTATAACCTTTAGATAGGGCTATTTATACAAATAATATCAGGCCTTCCAGAAGAACAAATAACACGACACCGATATGCATGATTACCATTAACCTTAATCAGACATGGCAAGCTCAAAATCCTGTGACTCTAGAAAGCTGTTCCCTGATTAGCTCTGCTCAGCAGTCGGCTCTCCCAGGCTGCACATTAATAACCCAGCTCCAACCAAAGGGAAAGGGAAAGCCAGACATTTTTTTTTTTTTTGCTGGAAAATGGATGATTATAAATGGACTGGTCAGAGCATCTTCATTAAACAAATATGGCACATTGATCAGGGTGGCTGTCAAGTATTTTTGATAGATTGTTTTTTTCTTCAGTTTTCTTTGAGAAGATGTATTGGTTTAGCTCACTGCAGAGCACCCAACCATGCTTGTAGATCACTCCTCCCTTGTTAAAACAAACAGTCTTGCATATTGCGGCCGATAGATCAGCCACCATGGATTTTCCCAATAATTCATCCCAGAGCAGTCTATGGTTGGCTAGTCGCTTTGTAAAAGAGATATAACATCTGTCCCATAAAGATATACATTTAAACACTAAGTTCACCTCTTAGAAACCGAACTGAGTAATGTGTGCACCTAAGGACTGGACGTGTAGTAAAAATAATAGCGCAGAAAATTTCAAAAATATTTAATTACTCTTTCACTAGAGCAGAGACCAGAAGACCTTAGTAGTGAAGCACAGATGATAAGACAGTGCATGGCATTATGAAACAAAATAAACAAGCGAACTAACTTTAAGTTAGAGGACTTAGGCTCTAATTCAGGCTGTGTAAATAATCTACTACACGAGCAAGTAACTTCCCCTTCCTAGTGTGCTTTAGCCTCGTTTGTAAAAGTCCTGTGGTTAAATTAGGTTATTTTCACCTCAACGTTGTCGCTTTATGTCTGTGCTCCTACAAGTCTCCTATTTTTGAAAAAAATGATGAAATCTTTTTCTTGATCCTTATTTTTATTATAAAAGACTGATCTTTTGGACCCTTTTAGCTCTAATGCTATTTTTCTCTTGGAACACAGTTCCTTGAAGCCATAGAAATATAACTTGCCAGAGAAACAGCCAAAAAAAGAAAAGAAAAGGAAGAAAAGAAAAGAAATGTTAAGAAATAAAGTAAGCCTAAGTGCTTCTTAAATGTCTTTTTTATCCGTCATCTTTATTTGGGTCATTAAGGTGGGAATATAGGAAAAAGAAAAAAGTTATATATATTTTTTTTTTTGGTTTTTGGTACTTATAGATTTTCTTAATGTAACTATGATAATGTTATATGTACAAAGCATATGTTTATAAAAATGATATTTTATGAATTACAAAGTTATTCATAATATTATGGACTATTCAAATCTAAATATAAAAATAAAACAAAATTAAATAAATAGTATTTCTTCACATAAATATTACCACTGTAGTGTTTTGTTGTATTTTATTTTATTCTTTAATATAAGATTTATAATGCTATTTTGAAAATATTTAAATTTGATGTTTTTTCTAGCATATGCTTTAATAAGACAATTATTATTAGAAAAAAATTAAAAGTTGGAATTAGAAAAACCCAGCCTACTGTGATAAACACTTTTAAAAAAATTTGAAATATTAGGAATGTAATGCCCTATTGATTTAACAATATGAGAATCACATTTTCATATGAATAAACATTCATTCATATTGTTGTTAGAAAAATATTCCATTCTTTTGTTGCAACACAGATTCCGTCTAACAACCCTAGCACATGGGTTCTTCACATTTCTAAAGATGATACAACTTAGGTTCTGGGAGGTTAAGTGTTTTATATGGATTTTTTTTTTTGGTATTGTTTGTTGTATGTGAAAAATATTTGCTCAGGGTAAGTAATTAAAACTATATCTTAGAGTATATATCCTATATTAACCCCTGCTGAGATTTTGATGGCAAGACATTCATGAATCTTTAATGTAGCTATGGCTATGTATGTAAATGTATGTGTAGTTTTAATACATTTATACTATAATATTTCTTATCTTAAAATGTGGACATTGTTATTTTAAAGCATTTTTGTTTTTATATTTTATTGCTAACTCCAAATCAATATTAATGATTTGAATTGTCTTCCCATTGCTTTCTCTATATTTATACAATCGTGTACCAAATTTTTAATTTTATTTTTTTAACACATTTTACATATAGTTCTCCACGTCTTGCTGGTCTCAATTTACAGCAGATCATGAGCATTCCTCCCAGTAAATCAATATAGATGTAGTAAATTTTACATCAATTTGAAATGCAAATGTATTTCTCATGTAAGAAAAAGTTAACATACATTTGGATCATTTCAAGTTCATTCTTATACTATGATGGATACTCTACCAATCACTTTATTTTGAACAAAGTACTAGTTGGGGAAAAGAAATATGTTATCATGGAATGGTAACATTGCGAGTTTAAGATGTTTATAGAAATAATTCTGTGGGTACTTTAAAGAGAAGTTAAATACATTTTTTTAAATATTAGAAATTATTTCAAAGGGTATAACCTCCTAATTTTAATTGTTGAAAAGCATGATACATCCAAACTAAACAGCAATATAATAGTTGTTTATACTATAGAGCTCTTAAACATTGACCTGGTTGGTGTAGGTCACAAATTGTTGGCAAACAAACACTTTTACTTTGAGAAAAAAAGTATAGTTTCAAAAAATACTGTCTCACAAACACAATAAACAATGGTAAAAAGCATAAGTTCTTTTCTAGGGTATATATTATACATCTGAAAGAATTGAAAGCAGGATCTCAAAGAGATATTAATTAGCACACTCATGTTCATAATAGGCAAGAGGTGAAAGCAACCCAGTGTCCACTGACGAATGAATAGATAAACAAAATGTGATGCATACATACAATTAAATATTCTTCAACCTTGAAAAGGAAAGAAATTTTCACACATGCTACAACTTGGTTGAAATTTGAAGACATCTTATTTAGTAACATAAACCAGTCACAAACAGACAAATATGCATGATTCCACTTGCATTAGGTAGTATCCAGGGTAGTCGAAATTCAAAGACACATAAAGTAGAATGGTGACTGCAGAGACAGCACAAAGATTCATTGTTTAATGGTTATAGAGTTTCAGATATAGAAGATGAAAAGTTTCGGAGATCTGTTTCACAACAATGTGAATATACTTAACACTTCTGAACTGTACACTTAAAATGATTAAGATGATAAATTTTATTTTTTTTACCATAATAAAAAGTAATCCAATAAAACCGTAGCAACAGAAAGCAAACCAGTTTTTTCCAATGGGTAGAGTTGTATCATTGTGGTCACTCATTTCTTTTACACATAAGCATACTAAATGAATACATTGTTCCTGTTATTATTTGGAACAAACTGTTTTGTTAGATCAATCAAGAAAAAGAAAATAAAATGCCTTTATTTACCTTTGCTAAATCTTTTTCCAATGCTCTTTCTTTATGTAGATCTTTATGTACACCCGTACTGGCTAAAAGCCCCCTCAAGTTTCATCTGAGCAAGTTTTTATTTCTTTTGCATTTTAGAAAGATAATTTCAAAGAGTACAAAATTTTAATTTTGTGGTTTTTTTCTCACATCACTTTAAATATTTTAATCCATTCTATTCTTGCCTGTATCGTTTCTAGGGAGAAAGATATAATTCTTATTTTTGCTCCTCTTTGGGTAAAAGTGATCCCCCACTTGTTGGCTTCTTTCAAGATTTTTTCTTTATCATTGATTTTGCGAAGTATGAGCAGGATACTCTACAGATTTTTTTGTGTGGCAATTTTTTTGCATAATGTTCTCTGAGCTTCTTGAATTTGTGGTTTGGTGTCTGATATTAATTTGAAAAATTCTAAGTTATTATTGTTTCATTATATGATGTTTGTCTCATGATATACCTTTTTAGTAGCTTTTAGTTCGTCTAGTTAAATCAGCTGAGAATTAGAGGGAGTACCTTCCAGTTCCTCATATTAGATTTTCTCTTAGTTTTGGTGTCATTGATTTTCTTTCTCTTTTTTGCCTTTTTCCCCTTTATTTTATATTTTATATGTCTTCTAATGGGTTATTTGTCCAGGGTGAATGGAAAACATCAAGTCAGATACCATTTAATATTACAAAAAAATGGAAACAAAATCTGTCTATCCTCTTGAAGACCACAATTACTTACAATGAGTATGCATTTATAACTACACATATATGTGAAAGAAATATACACTGTGTTCTCTGTATGTTATATATCTAAAAATACAATATCACTTTTAAAATAAAAAATGGAAAAACACTTCTGTAGAATATTAATGACTTCCTCATAATATTTTTCATCTTTCTGAGATTAGATGACATGATTATAAAACCTATCAGAGTGCCTAGCAGATGGTATATAATTGATACATGTTATTTTTTTTCTATTCCAAATTTCTAGATATGATGTGCCTCAATTTTCCCACAAGTCCCTGGTATAGAATTATCTAATTTCCTTTGCATTATAAATAGATGTTTTATAAATATTAGGTTTCTGTTAGAAAAATTTTAGTAGCCAGTCTTTTGGAGAATAATCTCAAATAAGATTGTAATCTATTTTTTTCTGTCAGGATTCTCTTACTTATTTTTCCCTACATTCGCAATCCCCAGCACGCTTAAAGCCTCTGTCTTTTTCCTATTAATGTACCCTTATAATATAATTGCTACATTCACTGTAAGAATAGTTATTGAATTTACAGTCAATTGTACATCTATATTTTAATAATTATTAACTTTATCATATTCTCACAGCATAACAATAAATTCCCCTAGCCTCTCTTTTATGCAAAAGAAATGTTATCCACTAATAAAATAATATCACATTGGCTCATGTTGAGAGAGCTAGTTAGATTGTTACCTACAGTTAAGACTGGACAAATGTCAAAGTTGTGACTTTACCTTACTTTCACTTGAACATTCTCATAGATGTTGACTAGTTTATGACCCTTGAAGAAATAGCTATATATTTCTTTAAACTGAGTGCATTACTTTTACCTGGTCCAATGGATAATTCATTTTAGAATATTCTTAATTCTTTGCTAAAATACTCATCCGTGACTGAAGAATGGCCTCCTTTCATTTAAAGATGTTTAAAGCCCTTCTACCCATTGGCAAACAAAGCACCTCTTTTCTAAGGCTGAAGAATTTTAAATATGATCTTATCTTCCTCTAAGCATAAAATTGAAATCTGTCCTGCATTAACACACGAATCAGTAGGTTGATAAGAAAGGAGGGAACATTGTTTTAATGACTCCAGATACCTTGGGCAATTCAAAATCTTTTGGCTTTCTTTATGCTCTACTTTTTTATTCACCACTGGATTTATATCCCTCTAAAGTTGTTCTTTCCCATTTCAACCCACTGGAATAAATGTATCCCATCCTTACTGGTTCTCAAGAGAAGTAGTGATCATTAAGAAGGCAGTGATTGCGTCACCAACGGATCCCAAGTTTAATATAGCTAAACACAGGAAGAAAGAGGAGAAAATTTACCTAAATTATTTTATACTCAAATGTGTTGAAATAAAATTAGTCAATCTTAATGCTAAAGTCTTTAATGTATATGGCTATTTGTTGTTGATACAATGAGCAAAGAAAGGAGATATGGCACATTGTCCATAGTCTTTTGCTTTTGACTCCAAGGCAAAGACACAGTCAATGGTTTAAGCCTTGGGATGGAGAAAATTCGGGATGGATGCAATAAAAAAGAGCCCCTCCATAACTATAGGCTGACCAATTCTGGGTCCACATGTCAGAAATTTATTTGGAATAAATACACTATAAATTTAATTTCTAAAGTGCCGTGTGAATAATGAAGGACTATACCACAGAAATTCTACCATATTTTGTCCTCTATTATTATTATTTCTGTGACATTTTCTATATCAGAAGCAGGTTTCCATTCATATGGTTATTCTACCCCATAGGCAAGGTATAAATGAGATTTTTCTCATTTTTCACTTGTATAATTCCATCTCTTTTGATACAACAAACTGTAGCAATAAAAACCTAAAATAAAATTTGTGACAGCTTTATCAAACAGCTTTTTATTTTATTTATTCAATATTTTTATTATGTAAAATGCTATTATGCTTGTTTTCTCTTTTGATATATCCTCAGTTAAGATAGCTACAAACAGAATTTCCAAAGTATCTCCCAGTGTATGGTAATGTGATTTTTCAGATCTGATTTTAAAGACCATGCCAATATAATTATTGTTCAACTTAGATGTGTTTTTCATGTATGTTTCCTTATGATACAAAATTTGGAAAATACAATTTCTCACTTCTAAGTATGTTTCCATGATTAGGGTGCAAAATTTCATCTCTTTCTTCTATTTCATATATACCTGATTTTAATAAGTCTTTAGAGAGAAGATACAGATTTGAAGTGGGCTTTAGCAGAAATGATTTGAAAGCTACAAAGTAGAAATAAGTACAAATTCTGTGTGAGGAATTGGTGATGTTAATTTTTATATATCACAAATACATAATTTCTTTTAACTATAAAGCAAATCTAAAAGTGACAAAACTCAAATAATGCTAAATTGATTATTTGGAATGGTCTTTCTTTTGATAAAAGCCAGAAAATATGCATAAAATATTTTTGAAAAATATTTTAATATGATGAGAAATACCAAAAGATAATTTTAAAATGCCAGAATAGTATCTAGCAATAGACAGAAGCCAGGATTTTAAGCCAGACTATTGAAGACACTTACCCGGGGCATTTGACAATTTATATGGAGTAACTGAAAGCCCAAGAAGCCAAATAGCACTTTTGGTAGTCACAATTGGAGGGGATCATATTGGAGTCCAGAATCTCCTAAGAATGGTTGCCTCTCACAAAACCTCACTACTTTGTCTTGGGCCCCTCAAAATCAGCCCATAAAAGTGAAGATGAATGGCAGTGAAAGCCCACAAAGGACCAAACCTCACCTTAAGGTCTTCTGTGATTGCTATAGTCATCAGACAATCTTGATTATTACAGCTCCAGGAAACTTAAAGAGTGAAAAGTAAATATCTACATATGAAACAGAATGTTAGACCTCCATTTATTTCTGTAATTTTATAAAACAAAAGATCACAAAATAACAAGTAACAGGCACAAGTAGTATCAAGATTATGTGAATCAGCAGAAACAACAGAGAATTTAAACAGAATCACAGAAACTTTACTTAATGAAGTAAGCAGAATGGTCTTTAAAACAGATAGATATCATGCCCAAGCAGATAAAATACAGGTCTGGACATTTCAGTAGATTATTGAAAATGATTTGAAATTGGATTATAAAATTGAAACTTGCCAGCATGATGACAGAATAGGAAGTTCTAGACCTGATTTCCTCTTAGAAGCACAAATTTAACAATGATATAAGTTACAAAATACTTTTATAAAAAGTCCAAACAAGAAATTTCATTTTCCTAGACAAGCACAACATGAGGATAAGACACACAGAAATGTGTAAATAGAGCAATTTCATGCTACCTATCTTATTCCCTGTTTCAAGTCAGCACAGCTCAGTGACAAGAGAGATGCTGACTCCTCCCTGAAAGCAGAGGGGAAGAGAGAACGGCATAAAACAAATGTTCAATGTCACTGGCCTTGCATTGCGCTTTCCGAAAGATCAGCTTTTGTCTTGCCTCACACAGAGTGCTGAAGGAACTGAAATATCCAGATGTCTGTAGCAGACGGGGAGATAGGAAGCTTTCTTTGACCAGTATGGCTGTGCTAGCGTTGGAGAAGATGAAGAACTGAATCATCTCATCTTGTAGGGAAGGAGGAATGTAGCATGGCTCTCATGTCCTAGCCTTTCAGTGAACTCCCTGAGGGGCTGGTTTCTGCCCCACCTCACACAGAGTGCTGAAAAAAATCGGCACACTCCACAGTCCAGGGGTAGCTTCAGTTGACACAGTTCTATGACTTGCAAAAACGTGCATAACTGAAACTTCTTCTCCAGAAAGAAGAGTGGAGGAAGAGTGGAATGTGGCCCTGATGTCCCCAGGCTTTCTAGGTACCACCAAAGGGACCAGTTTCGATCTTACTTTAGAGTGCTGATGAACTGACATAGTCTGACACTAGGCACGGCAAGAGAATATACACTCCTGAAAAAACTGCCTCTGTGCCTGGTAGAGCTAGGAACAAAGGTCTAGAATTTCTAGCCAGGCTGATCCGTGAGGGTCTTTCCCAGTTAAAGCCAGTCCATAAAGAATGGGAGAGGGAGCTATTTGTTTAAATGTGCATAAATCAAGGCAAAGCTAGAATGAACATGAAGAATCAGAAACATACAACACTAATCTCCAGTAAGCAACCCTAAAGAAATAGAAAACTGTGAATTACTTGACAAAGAACTGAAAATAATTGTCTTAAAGAAGCTCAGAGAGTTACAGAAGAACACAGACAACTAAACAAAATCAGGTAAGTGATACACAAATACAATGAGAATATTAACAATGACATAGAAACAATTAAAAAGAATCAAATAGAAAACTCTGTAGCTAAAAATACATAAAACTGAGAATAGCTACATTAAAATGGGTGAGAAGAGCAATTTCACTTTGTTCCTGTTATCCTGTTCCCCAAACCGGCACCAAGAATAATTGCCTTTCCCTCAAGGGAAAGAAAAGGTTGAGCATGCCTCCAGTGACCCACCCTTTTGGTGCACAGCCTGAGGAACTAGTCTTTGACTTGTAGCATACAAAACACTAATGGAATTGTCATAATATACATGCCAGGGCAGTAAAGTAAAGAGAAAAAGGGGCTAGGATGTTGCTGTGGCCTAGTATAGCTCTGAGATATTTGAATAAGGTACAGAATCTAAGTCTTCTCTTTTAGAGGGCTAGAGAGGAGTGGAGTGCATCTCCAATGTCCCAAATTTTCAATATACTTCCCAGAGGATGAGTCTCCATTCTCACCTAGAGTATTAACATAGCTGTCATAGTTTGGTGGGCAAAGCAAGAAAAAGAGAAAAATGGCAGGTCACTTGTGGTTTAAGAGGATCTTAGAATCTTCAGCTGAGCTGATTGGTAAAGATTTTTCACAGTTACAGTTAGTCTGTAAAGATTGGGAGAGGTGGTTATTTTTCAAATGTGCAGACATCATTGCAAAGCTGCAAGGAATATACAGAATCAAGAAAATATGAATCATCAAAGAAGCAAAATAAATCTCCAGTAACCAAACTTAGAAAATGAACATCTATGAAATGTCTGACAAGTAATCAAAATATCCACATTAAAAACTCAGTGAGTTATATGGAAACACAAAAAGACAACAGAAAGAAATCATAAAAATGATTCATGAACAAAATTAGAATATCAACAAGAGATAAAAAGAATCACAAAAAGAACCAAACTATAAAAAAGAACAAAACAGAAATTATGGCACTAAATGATACAATAATTGAACTAAAAAAAACTATTAGAAGGAATCACCAGAGGAATTGCTCAAGGAGAAGAAAGAATCAGTGAATGTGAAGACAGGTCATTTGAAATTAGCCAAATAGAGAAGAAAAGAGAACAAAATAGAGTGAAGAACACTAAAGGAATTATGGAATGCCATTAGGTGTACCAATATATACATTTACAGAGTCCCAGAAGAAGACAAAAGAAAGGGATGGAGAGTTCAGTCAAAGAAATAATGGGTGAAATCTTTCAAAATCTGGGAAAGAAAATGGAAAACCAAATTCTAAAAGGTCAAAGGATACCAAATAGTATGAATCCTAAGAAGCCTACACTGAGACATACTATAACCAAACTGTTGAAAGTTAAGGAAAAAAGGGAGAATTTTGAAAGCATTATGAGAAAAGCTACTTGTCCCATACAAGTGAATACACATAGAACTATCAGCAAATTTCTCAGGAGAAACCTTAAAGGCCAGAAGTGAGTGGAGAGACATGCTCAAAGTACTGAAAGAAAAAAATTGCCAATGAAGAATAAAATTCCCATCAGATCTGACCATCAAAAATGAAGGGGAGATAAGGAACTGAGCGGGCTCATCACCACTAGACCTGGCTTATAAAAAATGCTTCAAGTTGAAATGAAAAGACACTAAACAATAATATTTCACATAATACAAAATACATATGAAAGTATAAATCTCACTGGTAAAGATAAGTATACAGACAAATTCAGAATACTACAGTGTAGTAATGGTGGTGTGTAAACCACTGTAATTTTAGTATAAAAGGTGAAAAACAAAAGTGTTAAGAATAAATGTAAACAAAATATATTAATGGATGCACAATATAAAAATATGCGAATTGTGATACCAATAACATTAAAGTTATTATGGGGGAGCAAATGTGTAAAGTTTTTATATGCAATTGAACTTAAGTTGTTATCAACTTAAAATAGACTGTTATAACTATAAGATGTTTTAAGCCTCATCGTAACCACAAAGAAAATACCTGTATAAGATACATAAAAGAAAAAGAGAAAGGAATCAAAGCGTATCACTAAAAAAACAAATCAACAAATAACAGCAAGGAATACAGCAAGAGAGGAAAAGAGGGACAAAACAACTATAAAACAGACAGAAAACAATAAACAAAATGTCAATAGTAAGTTCCTACCTAAACATAATTACTTTAAATATAAATGGATTATACTCTCCAGGCAAAATACACAGATTGGCTGAGTGAAGAATAAAACAAGGTCTACCTATATATAAGAGAATACAAGAGGATCACTTCAGATTTAAGAACACAATGCTAAAAATGAAGAAATAAACAAAAGTATTCAGTGTAAATAGTAACCAAAAGCAAGCAGGAGTGCTACTCACATAACAGAAAAAATAGACTTTAATCAAAAAAGTTAAAAAAGACAAAGAAGGTCATCATATGGTAAAAGGGTCAATTCAACAAAAAGATATAACAATAGTAAACATATATTTATACTCTACCTCAGAGCACCTAAATATATAAAATAAACATTGATATTTCTGAAGGAAGAAATAGCCAGCAATACAATAATAATGTATTGTTATGTATTGTGAGCTAAAAAATGTCACTTTTAATAATGAATCGAACATGAAGTGAAAATACAATAAGGAAAGAGCAGAAAATCAATAAGGAAATAGTATTGAATATATATGCATAGGCAAAAAAGATATACATGCATATATATACTTTACATGGTTCAAATAAACATCCAGCAAATTCAGAATAGAGGAAAACTACTATTTGAGCATATTAAAAAAAACCAACACTGGTAAAATCCTAGAGCAAACAATAATTATACTTAGTGGGGAAATGTCAAAAGTTTTCCCTGTCAGATTAGGAAAGAACAAAGGATGCTCGCTGTCACAACTTTCATTTTCCATTGTATTGGAAGTCTTAACAAATATGATCAGGCAAATATAAATAAAGGGAATAAAATCAAGGAGGAATACATAAAAATGCTACTATGTCCATACAGTACTTATGTAGAATAGCCCAAAAATTTTCAGAAAAATTATTACAATAAGTGAATTTAGCAAACATGTTAGATAAGACACTCATACAATTATCACTTGTATATTTGTGCAATCAAAAAAAATAAAAGTTTATCTTTCCCAATACAATCACACATGCCAAATTCCTTTCAATAAGCTTAACAAAAGAAGCATAAAATTCCTTCACAGACAATTGTAAATCATTATTGAGAGAAATTATCTACCTAAACTGTAAGAATATACAGCCATCATGGTTTAGCAAACTAAATACTGCAAACATTCCAGACAAGGCCAATACAAATCTCAATAGTTGTGTGTTTGCAACTTTTCCTGCTGATTCTAAAATTTATATGGAAGTAGAAAGGACCATGAATGGCTAAAGCTCTCCTGAAAATGATTTACTTTCCTGGTTATGAAACTCTTAACAAAGCTACTTTAAGATCGTGTGATATTGACATAAAAATAGACAGATCAATAGAATAAAATACAGTTTATAATTAGATCCATTCGTGTTTGAACACTATGTTATTGCAGTTTGGAACTACAGAGCAGTCTTTCTAAATAAGTGTATTGAGACAATTGATTATCCAATTCAAGAAATGAAAATTATTTTACCTTATATCAAAAATCATTTTCTTACTCATTTTATACCTAAATGAGAAAGATAAGAAAATACTACCCCAGAAGAGAATATAGGGGACTATATTCATGAACTTGAATTTGGAAAAAATATTTGTTTACCACCATGGTTTGGATGAGGCTCGTTTCCACCAAAACTCATGTTGAAATTTGATCCCCAATGTAGCAGTGTTGAGAGGTGGAGCCTAGAGGGAGATGTTTGGGTCATGGAGGTAAATGCCTCTTCAATATATTAATGCCCTTCCTCAGGATTGAATGAGATCTTGCTCTCACAGGAATTGATTAGCTCGTGCCAATCAAGAGTAGTTTCTTATAAAGCATCTGGCTTCCTCAGTTTCTCTCTCTCTTTTGCCTCCTTCCTCTCTTGCCATGCGATTTCTTTGCACGTGCATTCGCCCCTTTCAATTTCCACCATGAACTGAAGCAGCACAAGGCCCTCACCAGACGCAGCTTCCCAATCTCAAATCTTCCAGCCACTGGAATTATGAGACACACAGATCTCTTTTCTTTATAAATTACCCAGCCTCAGGTATTCTGTTACAGCAACACCAAATGGACTAAGACAAAAAAATCGGTACCAAGGAGTGTAGTGTTGATATAAAGATGCCCAAAAATACGGAATTTGCTTTGGAACTGGGTAATGGATAGTGGCTGGAAAAATTTGGAGGAGCAGACTAGAAAAAGCCTGTATTGCTACGAATGGAACATTCAGAGTGATTCTGGTGCAAGCCCAAAAGAAGACAAAAGATGAGAAAAATGTCTTAGAAATTGGTTAAGTGGTTGTGATTAAAATGCTGATAGAAATATGGACACTGAAACCCTTTCTGATGAGGCTGCAGATGAAAATGGTAAGTATTTATTTGGCAAGTGGAGAAAAGTTCACCCTTGTTACGCCATAGCAAAGAACTTGGCTGCATTGTGTCCATGCTCTAGGGCTTTGTGGAAGGCTGAATTCAAGAGTGGTGAATATTTGAACAAATTTCTAGGCAGCATTTATTCAGGCAGATACAGGGTTACTTATAACTGCTCACAGTGAACTGCTAGGAAAAGGAAAACAGAGCATAAACATTTGTAAAATTCTCATCCTGGGTATGTGGTAAAGAATAACAGGGCATTTTCCGGAGATGAAGCCAAGGATGCTGCACCAGAGACTAAGAGACTACTTGCTAAAGAGATTAGCAAAGCTAAAAGGGAAGACAAAAAAAAGCCAAAGGCATTTCAAACAGCTCCAAGGTCATTCCTCCCATCACAGCCCCAAGAGGCCTAGGAGGACAGAAAGTTTTGAGGGGACAGGCCCAGGGCACCACTGCCCAGTGTCACCTTGGGACACTGCTCCCTGCATTCTGGCTGCTCCAGCCCCAGATTTGACTTGTGCTGCTACTTTGGAGGGCATAAGCAGTAAGTAAGCTTTTGGCATTGGTGTGATGTTATAATAATTCTGCAGGCCCACAGAATGCAAGCGCTTTGGAGGTGTGTCTTCTTCCATCACCATTTCAAAGGATGTATGGAAAAAGCTGTGGGCCCAGGCAGAGACTTATCACGGGGGTGGAGACACCACTAGGGCAAGGCTGATTGGAAACGTGGGCTTGGGCCTGCTTCAGAGAGTCCCCACCAGGACAATGCCTAGTACCAGGTCCCCACAACTGTAGAGCCACTGGCAGCATGCCTCCCCATCCTTGAAAAGCCACAGGCGTTCAACTCCAACTTGCAAGTACAGCCCTCGGGGCTGTGCCCAGCAAACTCATGGAGGTAGGACTGCCTGAGCCCTTGGGAGCCCATCCCTTGCATCAGTGCGCCCAGGACGCGGGACGCGGAGTCAGAGGAGATTGTTCTAGGGCTTTGAGATTTGTTGTCTGCCCTTCTAGGTTTTGGACTTCTCTGAGACCTGTTATTCCTTTCTTCTTTTGGCCCATTTCTCCCTTTTGGAATGGGAATGTCTATTGTATGTCTGTTCTACCATTGTATCTTAGAAGGTAAATAACTTGTCTTTGATTGTATAGGCTCATAGCTTTAGACTTTTAATTTGGTGCTGGAACAAGTTAAAACTTTTTGAACTTTTGGGATGGAATAATTGTATTTAGCATGTAAGAAGGACATCGATATTTTTTCTTTGGTGGGGGGCAGGGGTGGAGAGTGCTTTGGTTTGGATGTGGTTTGTCTTTGCCAAAACTCTTGTTGAAATGTAATCCCCGATGTGGAAGTGTTGGGAGATGGGGCCTAGAGGGAGATGTTTGGGTCATAGAGTTGGATCCCTCATAAATAGATTAATGCCCTCCCATGGTAGTGAGTTCTCGCTCTCATGGGAATTGATTTGTTCTGGCCAGAGTGGGTTGTTCAAAAGAGTCTCACTTTCTCTCTCTCTCTCTCTTTCACTTCCTCTCTCACCATGTGATCTCTTCGCACACACACTTCTGCTTTCCACCATGAGCAGGAGCAGCATGAGGCCCTCAGCAGTGCAGCTGCCCAATCCCAAATCTTGCAGCCACCAGAACTGTGAGTCAAATAACCTCTTTTCTTTATAAATTACCCAACCTCAGGTATTCTGTTATAGCAACACTAAATGGGCTAAAACAACTATGAAGGAAAAAAGTGATGCATTTGAATATTTTAAATATGAGAGAATCTCTTTATCAAATGACACCATTAAGTGTGTGATAGTTAAGTCAGAGAAGGAATATATATTTTCAAATATATATCTGTAAAAGAGACTCATGTTAAGAATATGTGAAGAACCTATCCAAGAAAGTAATAGAAAAATAAACAACTTAATAGAAAAATGAACACAAGAGACTTGAATAGGCTCTTCAAAAAAGAAGATATCCAATGTATAGAAATTGCTTACTTCATTAGTGATCAGGGAAGTAAGAACTCATACTGCAATGATAGACTCATCAGAGAAGCTAAAATTGAAATGGCTACCAATACCAACTGCTAATCATCACCTGATGTGGATCACCTATAACTCGTATTCATTGCTATAGGAATGTAAAATGATAAAAACCCTTTGAGAATTTGGCATTATCTATTTAAACCAAAGTGAAGACTATCTTATCATGAACAATTCCACTCATCAGTATGTATCACTGAACTGTATGTCCATGAACACCAAGAGAAATGTACACAAATGTTTACAGAATCATGACTTTTGATAGATAAAAAACAAAACAACTCCAAAAAATAATTACCGAGGAATTGTATAAATACACTGTGGTATATTCACATAATGGAATTCTATGCGGTAATGAAATGACTTTATATTATTACATGCAATGATCATACCATTGTCTAAAGAAATAATAAAAACCACATACTTTAATATTTCATTTATGTAGAGTTAAAAAATAACTGAAAAATCACACTCCAGTGTTTAGAGAGGCATGCCCTTGTGGTAATATGTTGAAGAAGAGCAGAGAATTAGTTATCATGAAACACAGGGGCATGGATATTTTTGGGGAAAAAAGGAGACTAATGAATAAGGATGTGTCTCAAATGGCTTTTGGAGAGCTAGCAACATTCTCTTTCTTCATCTGAATGATGATGAGTCTGGTGGTTTGAAGGAGATCCTTGTTTCAGTCTCTTTTGTTTGAATCCATAGCCCCAAACATTGCTAGGTGTAAAGGCAACAAACAAAATCTTGAGGGCTGTGACTATTTTTGTTTGACTAATTTCAATGGTTTGAATGAGAGAACACAGAAGACTATAAGGTAATCAGCCGTTTTATTTAATAGCACAATTTGTAGCACAATTCAGAGGACACATTCATCTCATGTCAATGGCTATCATTTGCCATTCAATTACTTGACTACATGAATGTTCCTCTAGAATTGGATAGTGTGATGGTCCTAATAGGTAAATGAGCAGTTTTTGTATAACCTTTTGAAATGTGATAAATACAACAGTGTAAAGTATTTTAACTGACTACAAAAACCCAAATCTGAGACAGCTTTTGAAGTGCCTTTCTTTTTTTCCTCTATTTTAAAGGACTTATAAATACTATGTAGTAGTACTTAGTGTCTGAAAATTTGTATATAAAGGTTACCTCTGCAGGAGTATCTGAAGTTTTCCCTGGAAAAAATAGAGAACAGTGACTTGACTTATTGCACCTAGAGTGACAACTGGTGTCTATATCCTGCTTGGAAGGTCACACGATAATGTTCTACCGATTGCACTATCACATGTCCATATCTATTGCTCAGTGAGCAACTAAAAACAAAACTCCCCATAGTCAGGGCGTTTACTCACTGAGATGGTAATAGGAAAAGATTTTTGTGGAACAGTGTAATGAAATGATGGAGCAGAGAAGAATTCATTGCAATATCTGACAAGTATCTGGTTTCATATAGAATTTTATTGAATATTGTTAGATATAGAATAGTCTAACTCCACCACCTCTCTGTACCAATAAGTCAGGACGGCCATAAGTTTACCAGTAACTTACTGAAGATAGGAATAAATCTGGCTTTTAGATTTGAAGACAGTTCAATATATTTCAGTGTCATAGCAACAGTTAAAGGTGCAGCTTAAGCTCAAATCACGATTATAAGTATTTGCAAGATTTTATTTAGCCCTAATCTCTTTCAGGTGAGTAATATTTTTCAGATTCTTTTTCCTGTGTGTTACCATAAAAATCAACATCGTGCGTGAAGATTGATTAGCCTGGTTTTAAGAAAAATGGAAGAAGTGATCTTTTTCAGTTTCCTCATTAAAGGCTCTTTCTCTTTTGGTGCCCTGGAATGCAGAGGTGCACAGTATTACCTATTTGTGGAATGAAATTTCTTCTTTGATTCAGAAATTTCCTGATCCCGGAGATACTCCTTCAATTACCACTCCTCCCACCAAATCCTTTCATCAAAAGATCGAAAACAAGAAGTCCAAGTACAGTTTTCTCAACATTACATGGAAAGATTATGCAACACACCATAATATGTAAAATAAAAATAAATCCAGACTCCTCTTATAAATGGCTGATGGTTGGGTAACCTGCACAGCTTTTCCGGATGTCTTTCCTTTATATTGTTGATGCAGTGAATAACTGGCACAATGTTTTTCATGGCAATTCTATATGCATGTTCCCTTTGTCTTAGCAATTGCACTTTTAGGAATTTAGTCCTCAGTACAGTGTAGGATATTACACTATTGCTGTAAAAGAGGAATACATACAAATATATATGTATATTTTCACATTGGTTATAATACTAAACAATCTGTTAATAAATATTGGTATAATAAAATGCTCAGCTCTTACAAATGATTCTGTAAAACTTTTTGATATGGAAATTTTTTTAAAGTATATATATTTCATATGTCTTTTTAAAATTTATTTTTTATTGTATCTATTTGTGTACAATATAATGTTTTGATATATACATAGCGAAATGATAACTACGGTGAAACAAATTTACATAGTCATCATCTTCCACAATTACCTTTTATTGTGTGTGTGATAAGAGCCCCTAAAATCTACTTTTTTACCAAATTTTTAGTATACGATACAATATTGTTAACTATAATTTTCATGTTGTACATTGGATTATCATATTTATTCATCTTATCTAACTTCAAATTTGTATCCTTTGACCTATTCCTATTTATTCAACTTTTTAATTCTATTTTTTAGATTCCACATATAAGTGAGATTATACAGTATTTTTCTTTGCTATGTTTGGCATAATGACCTCTGGGCTCATCCATGTGGTCATGAGTGGCAGTATCTCCTTTTCAAAGGCTTAATAACATTTCATTGCATGTATGTATACCTCAAATAACTAAAAGTAGACCTACCATTAGGTCCAGCAACCCCACTATTGGGTATCTACCCACAAAGGAAAAGAAGACTTTCATCAAAAAGACACCTGCACTCAAATGTTTATTGCAGCACAATTCACGATTGCAAAGATGTGGAATCAATCCAAGTTCCCATCGATTCATGAGTGGATTAATAAAATGTGGTATATGTGTATCATGGAGTACTACTCAGCCATAAAAAGATGGATTGATAGCTTTTGCACTTGTCCTAAGTAAAGTATCTCAAGAATGGACAAACACCCATGTACTCTGTAATAAATTGGAACTAACTGATAGGCACACAAGTATACAGAGGGCATTAGAAGTCATTTGAAATCAAGCAAGGAGGAGGGGGCGATGAGGAGGGGCAAAAACCTACCTAATGGATACAATGAACACTTATTGGATAATGGGCACACCTATAGCCGGGACTCAAGCATTACAAAAGCTATCCATATACCACAATTTCTTTATCCATTCATCCCTTGATGGACACTTAGGTGAAGACACTTAAGTCTCTTGACTATTGTGAATAATGCTGCAATGAACAAAGGTGCACAGATATCTCTATGAGGTGCCAATTTCTTTTCCTTTGGGTATATACTCAACAAAGGAATTGCTGGATCATAGAGAATTTGATTTTTAACTTTTTTTAAGGAAACTCCACTGTTTTCTATAATAGCTGTACCAATTTACATTCCTACCAACAGTGTATAAGAAAGAGTTCCCTTTTCTTGTAGTATATTTTTAAGTGAAAAAATTTATGACACTGTTTATATGGAATGATCATCTGCATGTGTCTGTATCTACACATATTTCTGTAAGAAACATTCTAAAGATATACATTCTAAAGTATTAACAGGATTATCTCTTAATATTAGACTTTATACTTGTCCAAATATCCATTTATTTTCTAAAGGTAAGCCTTTACTAATTTAATAACAAAATATTGTAGAGGAAAATAGACTAACAGCTCTAAAAATCTGTTTCCAGAGGTGAAAATTATTGAGCAAAATGATGAAACAAATGTGAGATCAACAGTGGGAATCTTTCTGTTTTGAGTAGTTTCTTGGGAGTAAGCCTGTCTCCATTGTTGGAATATCTAGTCTTAAATGTCTTGAGCAGTGAGTAACATCCATTGCTGAAATGACATTTAGTTTATTGGCAATTGTTTGTAACAGGCTTCATTTTTAGTGTATTAAGGCTTGAGTATTTATAACATCCATTGCAGAACTTCTTGGGAATGAAGAAGTAATAAAAGGATCATACTATTTATAGAATGTGATTAGGTAATTAAGAACTCACTACACAGCTGACATACCTATGTTTTAAGCATATTGTAGTCCCTGGAGCTATAACTCTGAGTGATTTATTTTCTTTCTCCATTAATTTTCAGGTGTACAAACTGGTGTTAGAATATTGCCCTTGTATAGCACTAGATTGAGACGTCCTTTAGTTTTAGGATTGAGTTGTTCTCTGACTGGCCTGTGAGTAGTTAGGTTTTCCAGGAGAACAAGTTGGAGGGGAGGTAAATAGATTCACTTGTGTAAACTTTAATTAACTTTCACTCTAACAGTGTGTTTGCACTCTGCCCTAGTTCCCTCTCTCTGGGCTTGCATTTCTTTTTAGTACAGTGAGAGTATATGGTTTGAATGTGTCCCCCAAAGTTCATGTGTTGGAAACTTAATCCTCAAAGTAATTGTGTTGAGAGGTGAGACCCTTAAGATGTGATTATGTCTAAGGGCTTTGCCCTCATGAATGGATTAATGTTACCACGGGAGTGGGTAAAGTATAGCAGGAGTGAGTTTTGATTAAAGGATGAGTTTGGCTCCCTCCCTCCTCCTCCTTTCTCTTGTTCTCTTGCCCTTCCACCTTCCACCATGGGATGACACAGCAAGAAAGTCCTTGTTAAGATGAAGACCTCTCAACCTTAGACTTGCCAGCCTCCAGAACCATAAGAAATAAATCTGTTTTTTATAAATTACCCAGTCTCAGTTATTCTGTTATAGCAACACAAAAGAGACTAAGATGATGGAGAGACTTTGTTTTGAACGTGAATCTTTTATTATTCTCCTTCTTACACTGAGAATCATGTAATGCATTAGCTTGGCCAGCAATAGTAAAATATGTGGCATATATTAAACTGCAAAAATAGAAGGATTACTTTTCCTGAGTTTCCACTGAAATAAAACAATAGAGGTTCAAATGTATATACATAATAACAATAAGAAAAATATGGCTAATATCAGTGGATGAGTTTCAAAATAATTTCTGAAGGAGAGAAATTATAAAATAGACTATGACAAATTGAATTGAGGCCATAGGGACATAGATCTACCAATAAGTACAAGTGGTAGGCCCTCATCTCAGAGTTATAGAGACAGGCAGACGGAAACAGTAAAGATGAACTCAAACTGCTAAAATTCAATGTTAGGGGAGAATGCAAAGCCAATGAATGCTCAGGCTGCAATTCCAAATAAACAGTAACAATGCAAGAAAAAATAAGACATAGAATACAATTTATCATGTCATCTCTCTAATAAGTTTTTTTGGACAGAGAGGATAAAGATATGAACATGAAGAAATTATAAAATAAGTAATAGAAAATAATTTTCTTTAAGGGAAGGCACACATTTCCAATAATTGAGTGATTTAAACAGTGATAAATAATGAAAAGGATAAAGTAAAAGAACTTTAACATAGATACAACTTCATAAAAATTAAGAAAATCACAGATTAAAAGAGTATTTTAAAAGTTTGCAGGAATAATATATAGAGTCAGCTCTCATTATTCATAGATTTCAGGATTCCATATTCAAAATAGCTTGTTCACTAAAACTTATCTATTGAACCATCCTTGCATCACTGGGATGAAGCCCACTTGGTCATGGTGGATTATTTTCTTAATTAGCACCTGGATTCAGTTAGCTAGAATTTTGTTGAGAATTTTTGCATCTATATTCATAAGGGTTATTGGTCTTTAATTTTCCTTTTTTGTTGCATCCTTTCCTGGTTTTGGTATCAGGGTTATGTTGGCTTCATAAAATGTGTTGGGGAGGAATCCATTCCAGTGAATATGTTTCATTGAAAAAGCAGAGTTCTATTCTTTTTAACTTCATGAGGTTCTTTATCTTCACTGATAACATACTGTTATGCTTTATAAGAGGTAACCCATCTCTACAAAAACCTTTCAAGGTAAAATTTGCTAATAACTTATTTCTGATTTCTTAATGTCAGAGTAAGTAGTCATAACCGTAAAGCAATGGAATCTACTCATTCTGGGTCTCATGTAGTATCTTATAGAATAATGTTAAAAAAATGGTGTCAATTATTTTCTAGGATAATTTTTGTACTTCTATACTTCTTTTACTTGAAAATTTACGTGGTCTCACTGATTCATTATAGATGATGTTATGGGCTGAATTGTGTCCCCCAAAATTCATATTTTGAAGCCATAACACCCAGAACATCAGAATGTGACTGTATTTGGAGATAGGATCTTTAAAGAGGTAATTAAGTTTAAATGATGGCATATGGGCAGGCCCTAGTCAAATATGATGGGGCTCCTTGTAGGAAGAGGAAATTTGGACATACAAGAGGAAACACCGAGCATGTATGCATAGGGACAAAAAATCATATGAGGACACAGGGATTAGACAGCAGCTGCAAGCTAAGGGGAGAGAACTCAGAAGAAACAAAATCAGCCAACGTCTTGATCTTGGACCTCTAGTCTCTAGAACTGTGAAAAAATAAATTTCTGTTTGTTTAATCCACCCAATCTGTGGTATTTTGTTAAGGCACCCCTAGTAAAGGAATACTGATAAGTATGTAAAGACTCTTAGCCCAAACAAACAAACAAACAAATAGTACAAAGCAGTCTTTTCTTATTATGTAACTAAGTTAGATAAGGAGTAGGACAAAGTTAGATTTTCTAGAAGGACACAAACTCGTTCTGGGTAAGGAATTCCACATTTGAAGGGACTTTGAAAGGATTATGTAAAAGCAAAGGAAGCTAAAATTTGGACAGGTCAAAGCCAGCAACACTACAACATTAACTGAAAAATCTTTTAAACCATCAAAAGAAAGTGGTTGCTCAGAAAACAAACTTTCCATTGTACTGGAAATTTTGATTACATTTAAGGGCAAAAACATTGTTTTTGTTTTGTTTTGAAAGAAAATACATGTTAAGAAACCCTTACTTTTGGAAATAAAATGGCTGAAATGAGACATACAACAGAAGCTCATTTGAGGAATACTAAAAGACTGTTGAAATATTCAACTTATTTTTCTATTGTTCAGTGAAGTGTTTCAAACTTTCCTACTGAGCACATCATGTTCAATCCCTAATGCAAATAGATTCAGTTTCAATTCATTTCATCCCCATGTTTTACTTATTTGTATCCTACTGAGCCATTTTTGATGTCAGATATTCTCTTTTTTTCTACGTTTTATTTTTTATCTATTCAATTTCCAACTGTGGAGTTTGCTAGATGTCCTGTATAGCAATAAGTTACATTTAAATAAGTATCATATATTTGGAATTCTAATGGTCAGTGATCATTCAGCTGGAAAGAAAAAATAATCTCTTTAAGATTTGCATAAAGGAGTTATGAAAGAGGTGGATTAATTCTGATCTTTTATTAATAATAGAATTGATTACACTAATATTTTAAAATCCCTTAAAATTTCTGAATGTTGATTGCTGCTTTCAGAGAAAGTGGTATTCTTTATGAGCACTACCACATATCTATTAGTAATTAATACTGGATATTGATTATATGATACACAAAGGAATGAACTTGCTCTGAAATCTAATCAGTTGAGGTTTTGTTTCACATAGGAATTAAACTGAAAAAATACTCTTTTATTCACTTATATTAAAAGTGGTAGATATTTGAATGCTAGCCTAGTGGTTTTGCATTTCTCTGTGCTCTCTGCTGTACGAAGTTTTGAGCTTTCAGCCACAACATATTGTCTAGGTTGGGAATCTTTGGACAATGGAAGAAAAGAGAAACAATACATTTAAAGAAGAAAAAAGATGAAATTAGATGGTGAAATTTCAGGAAATATTAGTAGAGAGGGTTTCTTGTTACTTGAGAAGCAGTGCCTTTATTTTTTTTGACTTACACCTATAATAAACATCCAATATGTTTACTATTCTTATACAACACATATTTCCAAGGCAATATTGAACTGGGCGCTACAGCTAGGATCATAGCAACAGCCTTAATTAATAGTGTCTCTCTGTAATAGTTCTGCTTCCTTTCACTTTTTAGGAATTTACTATCCCCTTAAAAGACATCTCCAAAATTTCTCTCTATAATCATTGCCCAAAACGTAATGTCACATTTTAGTTTGCATTATATGTAAGAAATAGATTTCTTGTTCAATAGTCAGGAGAGTACATTTTAAAGACATTATAGTTAATAGCATGTGACAGCTGAAGTGAATGACCAGGTGAGGTCAATAATTGAGTAGAGTGGGAAGATTGATTTTGTAGAAGAGGCTTTCAAAAATTATTAGGCCAAAATTCTTTGAGAGAAGATAGGGATTAAGATTAGAGGACAAATATTTCACTGGACATGAGTAACAAGAAGACATCATAAATATATGGACACATATTCTGATAAGCAGATGTAGTCTTAGGTGCTTTTGGAAATCCTCTAATTGCTTAAGTTTTCCTTCAGGGAAACTGAAACCATATTCATTAGAGATGAGTAACGATGCCAAAAGAAGCAATATGAAAGTTGAGCATAAAGGAAAAAGTGCAAAATGGTAGAATGTGGGGACTGAACCAATTATGAAGTTGGAATCTGATTACCCAGCATTATGAAGTGCCCACATCATAAATTTAGAGTCCACTCAGCATTAGAACCATTCAATTGCAAGAACACATGCGTGGTGCAGGTTGAGGTGGGGAGATTTGTCAAGTGAGTATGATGAAGAGAGGGTCAGGAGATTTAAGGATGTTTGCATAGGAGTACTTCACCAGGCAATAAAACGTAGAGAAGGAAAGAGAAGACATGGGAAAGGAGATGGCAGTCAAAAGGTGGTAAATTAACAAGAAGAGGTGATCAATTTATGGTAGTGCTACATTTACTGGTAATGACAAAATCTAAAAATATATGACCATGGGAGTGACTGGTGATGTCAAGTGGAGGAAGCAATAATTGCAGTAGAGGCCAGGGTATGGGAAGACTTGTCTATAGCAGGTTTTCTCCATTTGAACACTATTCACATTTTGATAGATAATCTTTTGGTGTGAGATTCTATTCTGGGCATTGCAGAATGTTCAACAGAATGCCTGACTTCTATTCATTAAATGTTAATAGTGCCACACCCTGCACCACTACCCCCAGGCATGACAACTTAGAGTATCTCCATCCATGGCCAAATGTCTCTGGAGGGCAACTTGCCCCTAGTTAAGGACCCCAAAGAGTCTACATGAATATCACCAAGATATGAAAATATAAATGAAAATCACTAAGAAGACAAGAGTTGTCACAAAGAGTGTGTGTGCAAGGACTTCTTTTAGATCAATTAATCACTAGTTTGAGAAAATGTGCTGCTTTTCTTAATACTGCTTATCCCTCTTCCTATGACCAAAGGATCCTGCGTATTAAGTGCTGCTAATTCCTATGGGATGAATGGTCTTTTAGCAGATGTTCTTATCAGAAAAATTTCTGTACAAAACTATATCAAAAGAGGACAGGTCTGCTATTGACATGGTGAGGTAGAGGAATTCAAATTGTTCTGAAACAGTTTAATTGGAAGAGAGAATGTGTGTGTGTATGTGTGTGTGTGCACGTGCATGTCTGTGTGCCCTCATTAAAACTCCAAGATTTAAGACACAATTTCTCTAGAGACCAAATCCAAACTATATGAGGATGAAAGACATTAAGTTAAAATAGGACTGAAATAAAAAGGGGTGGAAAACTATAAAATTCATTATGGGATCAGTAAAACAGGACAGAAAATTAGATAACGTTTTAGATATTTGCTGTCATATAAACAGTAAATATGTGTTGAAGGATTTTAGTGATAGGTGACTATATTCCCCCTTAAAGAGTGGTAAGTAAATCTGAAGGACAAACAAAGCATCATGTGACATGATAACTATAAAAATATTAAATTTTTTACCAATTTATTTATAGGAATGTTTCCAGAAATGCAATGATTAAATATTATAATTTGACAAAATGATCTTTAAGTTCATGTGAAAGGAAAGCAGACTAAAAATTTTGAGGAAAAATAAAACTAGAGAGTATTACTCTTTGAGATAATAAAATATGTACATACAAAAATTAAGTAAGTGTGATTTAGTAGGCCAATGGAATGGGTTTTCTAGAAATAGATCACAGAATATATCAAAGATAAAAAGCAATGAGATTTGGCATAGGATAGATTTATAGACCAGTGAAACAGAATTAACATATAAATCAATGCAATAGAATTAAATTAGCCCAGAAATAAACTGATATATTTATAGATAATTGACTTTTGACAAAGGTGCCAAGAGCAGTCAATGGGTAAAGAATAGTCTTTTCAACAATGGTGCTGAACAACAAGATAATTACAAGTAAGAGAATGGACCCTTGCTATGCACCATATTCAAGAATTAACTCAAAATAGATGAGAGACATAAATGTAAGAGCTAAAACTATAAAGCTCTTAGAATAAAACATAGAGTAAATCTCCATGACCTTGGGGTAGACATTGGTTTCTTTTAGATATAACACCAAAATCACAAGCAACAAAAGAAAAATTAGATAAACTGGATTATCTCAAAATTAAAAACCATTGTGCTTCAAAGGATACCAGCAAGAAAGTGGAAAGAGAACACACAGAACGGGAGAAAATAATTGTAAATCATATATCTGATAAGGGATTTGTATTTAGAAAACGAACAATTAAATAATAAAAAGACAAATATCCCATTAAAAGTGGGGAAAAGGACCTAAATATCCAAAGAAGATAAACAAAGGGTTAGAAAGCACATAAATGATACTCAACATCATTGGTCATTGGGAAATGAAAATCAAAAGCGGGAGCTACCACCTCTCATTCATGAGGAAGTTCAGAATCAAAAAGAGACAACAGGAGGTATTGGTGAGCATATGGATACGTTGGAACCCTCATTCATTGCTGGTGGAAGCAAATGGGGGCAACCACTGTAGAAAATAATCTGGCAGTCCTTACTATACATAGTTACCCTATAATTCAGCAATTCCATTTCCAGGTATATATACCCAAGAGAAATGAAGACATACAAGTATATAAAAATTGGTACATAAGTGTTCACAGTAGCATTATTCATAACAGTTGAAAAGCAGAAACAACCCAAATGTCTATCAACTGATGAATGGGTTATAGTGTAGTATAAATCCATGATAAAGAGGAATGAAGTAGTGATGCATGCTACATGCTAACATGACAGACCTTGAAACTATTTATGTAACTATGTAGTGAGCACGTCATTTCTCGAACGGTAGCTCTGTTTCCTGACTCCATCTCACAGATTCAGTGAAACAGCCCCAGATACAGAAAATGTTGTTCCCTACTACATTGTTGAACGGTCACACTGACCATGTACTCCTGATTCTGCACACTTCATTGAAAAAAAATAAGCTCTGCTGAATGCAATCTCCATACAGTAAACTCAGTTTGTTTCAATTATTTTAATTGCTTTATATGTGATTCAAAATAATGTAGTCAAATATAGTGGTCTGTCCATATTTCACAGAGAAATCCTTTCACTTATGTTTTAAAAACTGTTATATACTTAGAAATGTTATCTTTTGTCTTTAATTACAAAAACAGTATGTTAAAATATTACATTGTGTTTATGGATTGCCAACTCATCGTTGTAATTTTTCTTTACATATTTTATGTATTTTGAACTAAGATTACTCATCACATAAAATTTAGACATTAGTTTTTAATATGAAACAATGGGAATGGACTTCTAGTTTTGGTGCCCACATGTAGAGGGTCTGGAAGTCATTAATTCAATCTTCTCAACAAGGAAAACTTGACAAACTGCAAGTCAATAGCTTTTCCTAGACTGATCAGAGAACTGAGGTCAAAAGGTTAAATATCAACCTGAACAATGGAGAGACTCACACGAGACACAATTGAGATCTGCTTACCTAGAGCTGAAGCCAAGAAGCCATAAGCTGGTAGACAGGCATATATGGTAATTTTGACAAATTGCTGAAGGCCAACTGTGGATCAGCCTGAGAATGTGAAAGTCTGGAGGCTGCAGGCATGAGAGGCTTCTTCATTTTTGTGGTTACTACCTTCAGAAACGTCCCAAATCTGTCACAGTGAAGATTCAAGAAAACTATTCTGGTGGCTCTGGCAGGAAGAGAGAAGCATAATCATTGTGAAATACATTCTGAACCTTCTTCATAAAAATGACCTAATCTGGCCTTATTCCAGCTGGAAAGGTGCTATCCCTCTCTTTACAACTCCTTCCAGGCTTCCTGTTTCATCTCAGGTAGAAATATATCATGCTAGAAAGAGGTAAGGGATTTAGGGAAATAGATTGGAAATACCAGGGAAGATAGCAGAAGGATGGAGCAGAAAGATACCACTGGAGAAGTATGAGTGAAGGTCACATTCCTGTGACACAGACCCACAAAAGGGTGATATTTAATAGAAAATTACAGAATGCTCCCCACATGTCACAGTTGACTACCATAACAAAAGGGTTCCAGAATTACAAAATGGATTATACTAGAAAGAGATGAAAGATGCCCCCCACTGCATGCTTTTTTTTGAGACAGAGTCTTGCTCTGTTGCCTAGGCTAGAGTGCAGTGGCATCAGTCTAGCTCACTGTAACCTCAAACTTCTGGACTCAAACAATCTCCTGCCTCAGCCTCTGAGTAGCTGGGACTACAGGTGTGCACCACTACACCTGGTTAATTTTTCTATTTTTAGTAGAGATGGGGTCTTGCTCTTGCTCAGGTTGGTCTTGAGCTCCTGATCTCAAGTGCTCCTCCTGTCTCATCCTCTCAGAGCGCTAGGATTACAGACATGAGCCACTGTGCCCAGCCAATACTGTTTCTTTTTGACGGTGCGTACTTAGGGAAGCCCCAAACCAAATGGAGACCAAAAAAAAAGAAGAAAAAGAAGAAAAGAAAAGGAAAGGAAACCAGAGGAATATGAATCTCTGACACCTATAGCTACAGCACACACTAAACATAGCCTAAACTAGCGAGATTAACATAAATCTCGCTGTGACTATGTATTTCAGCTCCTAATACCTAATACACCATGTTAAATTTCAACCAAAAAACACAAGACAGGTGAAAAGATAAGAAAAATTAGAGTTTGGACAGACAAATCAATCATTAAAATCATATTCAAATACAACACAGCTAATTATTATCATACGAGTAATTTGGTAATTTCAAATAACCATGAATAATATGTTAAGGATTCTAATGAAAAAAGTAGATAGCATGCAAGAGCAGATGAGTATTGTAAGCAGAAATGTGGAAACTTGAATAAAAATTTAAGAAGAAATGATAGACTTCAAAAACAGTGTAACAGAAAAGAAAAATGCCTTTGATGGGCTTATCAGTAGACTTGACATGGCTGAGGAAAGAGTCTGTGAGCTTAAACGACAATAAAAATTCTCCAAACTGTATTATGAAAAGAAAACAAAAACAACGATTAAGAAAATCAAGCATCCAAGAACTGTAGAATAATATCAAAAGTTGTAACATATGCCTAATTGGGGCACCAGAAGGAGAAGAAACAGAGTAGAAAAAATATTTGAAGTAATAATGGTAAAAAATGTTCAAAAATTAATGACAGACACTAAACTTAAATGTAAACCATAAAACTATGTCTGTTAGAAATAAACATAGAAGAAAAATTTTAGGATATAGGGCTAGGCAAAAAGTTCATATACATGACATCAAAAGCACATCCATAAAAGAAAAATTGGCAAATTGTACTACATCAAAATTAAATTTTTTTCTGTGAAGGTCTCTATTATGAAGAATGAGGTAGGAAATAGAAAAAAATTGCAAATCACATATCTGATAAAGGACAAGCATCTAGAATATATTTAAAAAGTCACAAAACTCAAACACACACACACAAAGCATTCCATTTTAAAGTTAGGCAAAAGACATGAACATCTCACCCAAGAGGATGTTCAAATGGCATATGGACATGGAGAACAAGTTTGACATTGTTAGTGACTAGGAAAGGCAAATCAACATAAATTATTCCAGATAGATTTTATTCATTTCTAACAATTTCTATCAGTCTTCTTTACATCTGCCAATCCTTCTCTTTTGATGGTTTTCATTAATTTGTTATCGGAAATAATTGGGAATATAATTTTCTGATAACAGCGTAAGAACACTCTGTAGACCTATAGGGAACACTCTTTTCTTCTCAAATTGAGATGGTTTTTTCCTGAAGGTACACCTCATGATGAAGAACTAAGGGACATAGAGTATGCGTCAGGGAAGGTAAAGCGTGGAAGACTACCTGGGTATGGCTTTGAATTGAGATTTCAGGCTCATGAGATGAGGGTGTCCAAGAGCAGTACACTCGATCCAGCTCAACTCAATAGGAAAAGCTAAACAGTTAGGTCTGAGGCATAAATTTGGCTATGAGTACAGTATGTGCATGTAGTGGCCATTCATTACATGTGATATTCTGGGAACATTCCACACTGTTAAGAGACAGTGACTGTTTGGGGGTCCCAACCAATACAAAGAAACTCAGCATCTAGAAGTTGTCCATAATGTCACATATTCTTAGTTTCTGTCTCCACATTTCTTTCAACTTTCTACCATTCACAATTGCTATTTGCTTTCCCCCTCAAACCTAATAGATACGTTGTATATATCCTCACCTCCATCCTCCATCCAGGAGATCCTTTCGTAATGTAAAAAGAAAATGTCAGAAAAACATAAATATGGTATTTTTGTATCTTGGGTCAAATGATGACACTGCAAGTGAAATGTCATGGTCTAAGATAACAGGAATGAAGCACTTTTTCTCACAAAGGGACCTTCAGCCGTTCATATCCATCCATTCTTTGTTCATTGATTTTGCTCAACACATATTTATTGAACACATACCCCACTGCAAACACAGGAATACAACCTTAACCAAGACAAATAGAGGCACCAACTTCATGGAACATATTCTCTAGCAGGGAAGACAGATAATAAAATGGAAATAGAAAATGAACAAATAAATAGATGTGGATGTAAGGTAGTTATAAGTGCTATAAGGAAAAATCAAGCACATTAAGTTAGAGTGCTATTTTCGATAGCGTGGTCAGAGAAAGTCTCTCTAAGAAATGACTTTTGATCAGAGACATGAATAAGTTGTCATGTCAATGAGAATATATAGGAGAAGGGTGCATCAGGCAGAAGCAATAGCAACCTTGAGTGTACTAAGGAGTGTACTTAGCATGTTCAAAGAACAGCAAGGAGACCACATGGCTGGATTGAAATGTGTGTGTGTAGTAGGGAAGGAAGGGCTAACAAAGAGAGGATGCTAAAAAAGTAGCTTGAAGTAAGTCGTAATTGGGACTTTGAGTTTTATTCTAACAATAATGAAAAATCTTCAGAGGGTTTTGACTTTAAAAAAATAAAACAATGTCTGTCTGCTGCTGTCTGACATAGTATATTCTTATTTATAAAGCTCCATCCTAGAGGCGGCCCCATGGCATGCGAAGGCACTGCCTACTGAAAATGAAGGTTTTATTCGATACCCTAACAAAAGGGCAGGATGGGAGTAAGAGGACTTGTCAGGATAATTGATCTCTTTCTACTCTAACTCATAAATCCTATTCCCTGCATGTTGATCAATATCTTTTGCAATTTTAGTATTTCAGTTTACTTTAAAATCTTCAGTCTCATAATGTGAATAGAAATAATTTGCAGAATAGCCTAGTACCTTTGATGAAAGAACTGAACTGCCTGTACTTTTCCTAATTGCATTCCTTGTTCTACCTTACTTTGCTATTTCAAAATAAATTCTTTTTGTCAAATTAGTGAGACAATTTTCTCATCATATTAGAATAATTTTATCCAAACCTAATGGTTTTTAATGCTTGTTAAAAAAATATTCACTTTGCTATGTTTTATTAATAGGTATTTTACACATTCTCCATTACTACCTTATTGTGCAAAATTCTCTTGTCTACTTTTCTTATTAAAACTAGGTTTCGAAATGAATTCAATATCTTAGCATTTAAAAATAATTATTAATTTCATGCCTACTTGCTTTCTGCGTGTTTTACCCCTGAGATATTTATACAGCTCATTCCTACTCTTTTAATTCTTTGGGTAGCATTAACTGTGCTTTTTCACTGTTCTCATGTTATTTGCATGTCTCAGAAATCCTGCACCCTAGCTCTTCCTCCCCTAACCGTGACAATCCTCATTTTCAGCATTAAGTTCTCAGAACATCATTTTTTTGGAACATCAACAAGGCTATCTTGTTTTTCCAAATTATACACTTGAGAAATATACATGCTAGTGTCATTACTATGTGGACATGGTATTTTCTCAGCCTTTATCCACAGACATGTTGGCTAACATCTCCAGCAAGTTCGTAATTGTCCCTTGGTCTTCTAATTTTTTAGGTGGTTTTCTGATATTTCGAACAATTTAACGACATAAGGTGATTTAAAAATTGATTAATGTAAGATCATTTATTCCATCAGTATGTAGTTATTTCTGATTCATTTTTTACCTATGTTGTAGCCATCTTTATTTTTTTCCCAATGTCAGATCAAGATACACACACACACACACACACACACACACACACACACACATATATATACACACACACACACACAAAATGTATTTTAGAATATTCTCCATGTAAAATTGAGTTTCAGAGTTAGAAATAATCTTAAAGGTCCTCCAATTCAATTGTCATAGAATGCCGATCTTATTCTTAAGTCAAAACCCGTAGCCTCCGCTTCATTCACACACTTATCTCTCACATATATTACTGTAATAGCCTCTTAAGTTTTCTTCATTTTTCCATACTGCCATCAGTAAATCTCTTGATGACATTCATTGCAGTTTGTTTACTGACCTTGCTATTTTCACATTTTCATTTCTTCTAAAGCTATAATTTTAGCTCGACTAATTTACATTCATCTCTCTTGTTGCCTACCCAAGGATAGAATATTTTCATGAAATAACTCTAATATTATTGTCAGAGCCAAACTCTGGGACGTTTAGATCAGTGACAAAACCATCTTCCATGGTTGATTATAGAATAATATGTCTGTGTCATTCTATGTCCAAGCTAGGCATTTGAAAAGAGTAGGAAAACAAGGGCAAGGATCTCTAAAATAGATGTGCCATGATTGAAAGCATCCCAACCTATGCATGGCAGAGGGTGACACAGTAGGGTAGAAAGAAATAAAGGAATAATGTGTATTTATATGTCCAATTTTCAAATGTGTTTTTTTCACTGAAAAATGCAGTCTTCTGAATGCTACTTGTTTGTTAAATTATTATGGTAAAGTATAAAAACATAAAATTTACCATTTTCAAATTTACACTTATGTTTTCTTCTACTAATTTTATCGTCTTTCCTCTTATTTTTAGGTATTTGGGCCATTTTGAGATAATTAGTGTGGTGTTTAATAGGAGTCAATTTTTTTTGCATGTGGATATCCAGTTGTCCCAGAACCACTTGTCGGAGGGATACTACTTACTCCATTGTATGGTCTTGATATCCTTGAAAGTCAACTGATCTTAGATACATGAGATTATTTCTGGAAACATTGATTAACATGTTTATTCTTATGACAATACCACACTGTTTGATGATACTGTCTGTGTAGTAGGATTTGAAATTGGAAAGGATGAATAACCTAATATTGTTCTTTTTCAATTTTTTTGTGTGTATGTATTTGAGGTTCCTTGCAAACTCATATGAGTTTTGGAACCAGCCTTTCCATTTCTTAAAAAAAAAGGCTAATGAAATTTTGATGGGGACTACATTAAATCTGTGAATCACCTTGGAGAGTATTGCCATCTTTACAATATTAAGAAATATCATTCCAATCTGTGAATGTGCAACGATGTGCCATTTATTTAAAGTCATCTTTATTTTTTCCTCAAAATTTTGTAGTTTTAATTATATAAACCTTTTATATTTTTGTTGAATGTATCCCAAATTATTTTGTTCTTGTGATGCTATTGTAAGTGAATTTTTTAAAAATTTTCTTTTTGAATTCTTCACTGCTAGTATATAAATATACAACTGATTTTTTTCTACACAAAGATTTTATTTTAGGTATTTTTTTAAATTTATGATTGACATATAATAATTATAGATATTTATGTGGTACAGATATTTATGTCGTGTGTTGTATAATGATCAAATCAGGGAAATTAGCATATCCATCTTAAACATTTATCATTACTTTGTGATGAGAACATTTTAAAACCTCTATTCCAGCTATTTTGTAGTATACAATACATTATTATTAACTCTACTCACTCCACTAGGAAGTAGAACACCAGAACTTACTCCTCCTATCTCACTGTAGCTTTGTGCCCATGGACCTATCTCTCCTCGTACATCAGCCCCCTACACGCCTATCCTCTGGTAACCACTATTCTACTCTCTACTCCTATGAGAACAGCTTTTTAGATTTCACACGAATGAGATTATGTGGTGTTTGTCTTTCTGTGCCCGACTTTTTTGACTTAACGTAATGTCCCACAGGTTCATCCACGTTGCCACAAGTGGCAGAATTTCATCCTTTTTATGGTCGAATAGTGTTCCATTGTGTATATATACCACATTTTCTGTATCCATTTATCTGTTACGGACATTTAGGTTGATTTCCACATCTTGGCTATAGCCAATAGTGCTGTAATAAACATAGGAGAGCATGTATCTTCTTGATATATTGCTTTCATTTCCTTTGGATGTATACCTGGTAATGGTATTGCTAGATCATAGCTCTATTTTTAATTTTTTGAGGAACTTCTATATTGTTTTCCATAATTGCTGTGCTAATTTACATTCCCACCAGCAGCGTGTAAGTGTTCTTTTTCTCCACATCTTATGTCTTTCATATCAGTCATTTTAATTGGAAAGAGATGATATCTTACTGTCGTTTTGACTTGTGTTTCCCCGGTTATGAGTTATGTTGAACATTTTTTTCATATATCTATTGACAATTTATATATCCTCTATTCCAACTTTCTGTTTCTTCTGGAATTAGTTTTGGTCCTTTGCATGTTTTAGGACTCTATTTTATCTAATTTATTTTTTTGATGAACAGCTGTTAAAGTGTTTTGTTATAAAACTTTTTATTTCTGTAAGATCAATAGTAATGTCCTCATTTCATTTCTGATGTTAGTAATTTAAGTATTCTCTTTTTTCCTTAGACTAATTTAAGATCTCTGTAAATTTTGTTGATCTTTTAAAAAACCAACTTCTGATTTCCTTGAATCTCTGTATTAGTCTCTATTGTTCTCGTAGTTTATCTCTGCTTTATTTAGTTTGTTTGTTTTCCCTTTCTTAACATCTACTAACTTTCAGTTTAGTTTGCTCTTTTTTTCTCCTTTTTTCAGGAATAAAGGTAGGTTTTTGATTTTCAATATCTTTCTTCATTTTAATGTAGGCATTTATAGCTATAAATTTGCTTTTGGTTACGCTTTCACTGGATTCTGTAAATTTTGGTATGTTGTATTTTGTCTTTATTTGTGACAGAATGGAATATTTTGTAATTTCCCTGTAATTTCTTCTTTGATCCATTGTTTGTTTGAGGATATTGTTTAATTTTTACATACTTGCAAATTTCTCATGACATTGATTTGCAGTTTCATTCCGTGTTGTTAAAGAAGATACTTCATATAGTTTTAAATTTTTTTAATATATTGAGATCTATTTTGTGACCTAATATATGGCTACCTTTAAAATGTTTTATGCGTACTTGAGAAGAGTATATATTCTGCTGTTTCTTGGTAGGGTATTCTCTACAAGTCTGTTAGTTCTCATTGGTTTATAGTGTTGTTCAAATCCTCAAGTTTCTTATGCATATTCTTTTTAATTGTCTTAATTCTATTTTGTTTAAAATTAGTAAAGCCATCCCAGCTATCTTTTTGTTACTATTAATATTGCATGGTATATCTTTATTCATTATTTTACTTTCAACTTATTTGTGTTTTTGGATTAAAAATGAGTTTTTTTTGACAGACTCACTGAATTGTTATTTCTGTTAAATCTGCTAGTCTCTGTCTTTAATTAGAGAGTTTAATCAATTTACTTTTAAAATAATTATTAATAAAGAATTACTTGCATCTTCCATTTTGCCTTGTTTTTATATTATAGGTTATATTTATTTTTCCTTAGTTTTCTCATTATTGCCTTCTTTTGCATTGAATTACTTTTATTTAATCAATAGATTTTATATTTAAAACATCTTTAGATTTACAGAAAAATTGAGCAGGTAATATAAAAAATTGCCATATAATCTTCTTCCCTTCTCACAGTTCCCCCTGTTTTTGTTTTGTTTTGTTTTGTTTTGTTTTGTTTTGTTCTTTGAGACAGAGTCTCATTCTCTTGCCCGGGCTAGGGTGCGTGGCCTCAGCCTAGCTCACAGCAACCTCATACTCCTGGGCTCAAGTGATCCTCTAGCCTCAGCCTCCCGAGTAGCTGGGACTACAGGCATGCATCACCATGCCTGGCTAATTTTTTCAATTTTTAGTTGTTTGGCCAATTTCTTTCTATTTTTAGTAGAGATGGGGTCTCACTCTTGCTCAGGCTGGTCTCAAACTCCTGAGCTCAAGCAATCCTCCCACCTCAGCCTCCCAGAGTGCTAGGATTACAGTCGTGAGCCACTGTGCCGGGCCAGTTTCCCCTGTTTTTAAAATCTCCCATTAATGTTGTACATTTGTTACAACTGATGGACCAATATTGATACATTATTATTAACTAAAGTCCATAGTTTACATTAGAGTTCAATTGTTGTGTCGTATAGTTCTATGGCTTTTGACAAATGCATAATGTCGTGCATCCACTATTACAAAATACTTTCACCTCCTTAAAACTCCCATGTGCTTCAGCGATTTATACTGTCCACATCAACAACTAAACTTCTTGCAACAAAGGTCTTTTTACTTCTTTTACGGTTTTTTCTTTTTCAGAAAGGCATATAGTTGAAATCATACAGTACGTAGCTCATTAAGAGTGGCTTGTTTTAATCAGCAGTATGCATTTACACTTTCTCCATGTCTTTTCATGACTTATGTCTTTTTATTGTTGAATAATATTCCACTGTATAGATGTACCACATTTTTTTTTAATTCATTGAACTATGAGTGACATATTGGATGAGATGTACCACATTTTTTTTTTTTTAGCCATTGAATTGTTGAGTGACATGTTGAGTGCTTTCAATTTTTGGCAATTATGAATAAAGCTGCTATAAGCATCTATTTACAGAGCTTTTAGTAGACATAAATTTTCAACTTATTTGGATAAAAACCTAGACGTGTGAATGACTGGATGATATGTCAAGACTATATTTAGCTTTACAAGGACCCGCCAGACTATCTTCTAAAGAGCCTTCCTACCAGCAATGAATGAGAGCTCCTACACTCTACATCCATACCAACATTTGATATGGGCATTTTTATTTTTTATTTTAGCCATTCTCATACATATGTGATTGTATCTCACTGTCGTTTTTATTTGCAATTCCTCAATCACATATGATGTTGAGTATCTTTTCTTATGGTTATTTGCCATCTGTGTATCTTTTTTGGTGAGGTGTCTTTAAATATTTTGGCCATTTTAAAATTGGATTACTGGTTTTCTTATTGTCGAGATTATAAAGTTCTTTGTATACTTTGGATACAAGTCTTTTATCAGAAATGTGTTTTGCAAACAATTTTTATATGTCTGTGGCTTGCCTTTTCATTCTCTTAACAGTGTCTTTCACAGAGCAGAAGTGTTTAAATTAATGAAATCTAACTTATCAACTTTTTTTCATAGATTGTGCTTTTGGTACTCTATCTAAAACACATCACAAAACCCAAGCTCATCTAAATTTTCTCCTGTTATCATCTAGTTTTATAGTTTTTTGATTTATTTTCAGGTCTATGATCCATTTTAAGTTAATTTTTGTGATACTAGGTTCAATTTTATTTTTTTGCGTGCGAATGTTCAATTGTTTCAGCATCATTCATCAATAAGACTACATTTTCTCTATTGAATTGTTTTGACCCCTTTGTAAAAGGTTAGTTGACGCTATTCGTGTGTGTCAATTTCTGACCTTTCTATTTTGTTTCATTAATGTATTTATCTATTCTTTTGTCAGTGTTAAAGGGCCTTATTCATTAAGCATCCTTCTGGTTCCTGTAAGTTTTTAGTTAGATACTAAAAAATCACCACAAAAAGGTGATTTGGGCAGATTTTGGCAGTTTAGTCATTGTTTTAGTGGAGGGATGAAGTTTTAGTGTTCTCTACTCCACCAATTTTAGTGATGTCAATCAAGTCTAGCTCTTTTGACAGATAGCTGGACAAAATTTTCTAGGGGAAGCATCGAGGCTTAAGACAATAGAACTATCCTGAACACATATTAACAAAGTCTCATTTTATTAGAGATGTGCTTATAGTTGGAGCCTTACATAAAAAAAATCAGTATCTAATAGACTTGCAATAAAGTTAACTCATTTTAATTTTGGATTTTAACCTATCCAATGAGTTATATTGACCAAAGTATACATTTTTAGGAAAAACATTTACTATATAATGTTTGTTGAAGCAAGCATTATATTAATATTTTGTGAGAAGTGTTGATAGTAAAAGAAAAAGTTAAATGCTGGTTGGGAAATTAGCACAATAATCTTGGGCCAATAGCATCTATTCTTAAAAGGTGAGAGAAAAATTGTAAATGTTTATTTCTCAGTAAAAACATGTGATGCTTAAATGGGCAAGTTGTGAATAAACCAGCTAAATTTTCAATGAGAGCCACTTTCATTTCTATCTTTTGTAACTGTCTTATTGAAAAATTTTCCAAGACATTGTTATGTTGGTGGCATGAAAAATTTCAGTGGTGGGTTGTATCATTGCTTCCCAAGAAATCAATGTTGCAAGTTTGTTTGTTGATGCTTGCAAATCTATAAAAATACATATGTATGCAGTTTTTTAAAATCTTTTTTTATTTCAGCATATTATGGAGGTACAAATGTTTAGGTTACAAATATTGTCTTTGCCCCACCCAAGTCAGAGCCTCAAGCGTGTCCATTTCCCAGACGGTGCACACTGCACCCATTAGGTGCATATATGCTCATCCCCTCATCCACCCTCTCACCTGTCCGATACCCGATGAATGTTATCACTATATGTGCACTTAAGGGTTGATCAGTTAATGCCAATTTGATGGTGAGTACAGTGTAGTGCTTATTTTTCCATTCTTGTTATACTTAGTAGAATGCAAATCAAAACCACAATGAGGTATCACTTAACTCCAGTGAGAATGGCCTTTATTGAAAAGTCCCAAAACACTAAATGTTGGCATGGATGCAGAGAGACAGGAACACCCTACACTGCTGATGGAACTGCAAACTAGTGCAACCTCTGTGGAAAGTAATATGAAGATACCTCAAAGAGATACAAGTAGAACTACCATTTGATCTAGCAGTCCCATTACTGAGCATCTACCCAAAAGAACAAAAGGCACTCTATAAAAAAGACATCTGTATGCAGTCTAGTGCATATTTATATGCATGCAGTCTTAAATAAAGAAACTGGCCTGTGGTATCAGTAGGAGTTTACATTTTCAGTGTAATCAAAATAATTCTAATACTCACATTTAATTCATTGTGTCACCCTCTGAGCTGCAATGCTATAGGATTACGCAGCAATGGCATTTAATCATCACCAGTCAAAGTGCTGTTCTTAGAAATTACTGTCCACATCTGTAACCCCATCAGTCACCTTGTTTAGATCTAATACCATAAATTACAAACAAATATTTTAACAAACAATATATTTCTGTCTGGATTTATTTTACAAATCTTTTTAAAATAAAGAGATTACTGAGGGAGAAACAAAATCATATTTGAGAAGAAGCCTGACTTCCTTGCCATTTTTCCTAACAGCATGACTACAATTTATAATGGATTTCACAGTCTTTCTTGAACCACTCTAAATGGAATCATTTAAGTGCTATTATTACATTTTCTCACAATTTTATGTGTATAATTAAAATGCTTTATTATAAAAGCTTTGTAAAACAAAAACAAAAACAAAAACAAAAAAAGAAACTTCCACCTGATGTGATCAAGTTTCATTTAAATGTGTCTTAGCCAAGGTCATATCATCATCGTCTTGACCATCCTCTCTCAAGGAAGATGATGGGCCTCTGTAACCAGCAGCAGTATTGCACTTGTCAGTTTAGCATCATTATAACTGTTATTAAGATCACTTCACCTATCTGAGCTTCAGTTTCTTCATTTATAATGAGGGGATAATTATAGTAGTTTCTCTTCTGCCAAGTTATTGAAAAGTACACGTGAGATAATGGATGTTGAAAGCATTTTGATTATTACTGAATGTTTTATTAGTATTCTCAACTATGATACTTTCTGACATTTATGTGTAACAAGGAGTATATGGACAATACAATAGGAACTATGTACTAGGTTTGCTGAGGTCTGATCACAATTCTTAAGTCTATTTAAAGGCCCTTCCATTTCTCTTCCTTTATAGTTTTCCCTTTTCCATGTTGGCTTTTCCTTTTATTCATGTTATAGTGTCATTGTCCTTTTATTTCCACGTTTATCAACTCAGAGTACAGAACTGGGCCTCCTCTTATTACAGAAAAGACAAGGAAAAGCATGTGGGCCTAGAAAAACAGAGACTTTGTTTCAAGTCCTGTCTCTGCCACTCTCCTATGTGGGGATGGGAGGGTGATTTTGTAACAGATGGAAAGATGGAAGGCGCTAAAAAAAAAAAAATTTCTGTCTCTTTAAAACCTTCCCTACTCTTTTTGGGAACTGCAGCATGGCCTGCATCCCTGAGGTAGGTTAAGTCCTTTGCTGAAAGAGATAACTGGCCACCCCAGGCAGCACCGGTCGCCCATCCCCCCAGATGGGTGGCTGGTAGAGGTCACAGGGTTTGTCTTTGGCAGAGATGGGACATTAGAATAGTTAACCACAATAGCCTAGAACTGAGGGGTCCTCCCTTTAAACGCTCTGTGTTTCTGTTTATGTTCAGGAGATTTGGATTTTGAGATGAGAAAGTATACCATTTTTCCTCCTTTGTCTACAAACTGATAAAAATTCTCTTTCTTTCTCCACAAAACCACTTGTTCTCATTCTTCTGATGTGGCCACAGGATCAAGTGCCAAGCTTTTGGGAACAATGTAACTCACTCATAAAAAGAGAAGAAGAATGAATATTTTATATTTTCATGAAAATGGTAAGAAAAACATTTTAAAAAAGAATGTGTGTTTCAGAAGGCGCTGTAATGACCAAGTTGAATGTAATAGAAATAACCACCCCTCCCCAGTAAAGTGCTGGGTGCTGCAAATGTGCTATAGTCAAACTTCAATTTATGTTTTAGTCAAACTCCCCAAATGTTAGACAGTAACAGCACCGTGCCACGTCCCACTCACCAGGTTGTGAACAGTCCCTAGAGCCTGAGTATGTCTTCAAAAGAGAAGTCTGGTGAGGCCCACGCCCATGGAGTGTCCCACAATGGCCATTGCAGTGAGAGGGCTGGTTGGATGCTAGTCTTCCTGGGTTGTGTGCCAAAGATTCAGCAAAATTTGGCCGAAGATGCTGATTCACTTCGGTTTCCTGGGATGTTGGAGGAACGTCTCTTCTGCAAAGACAAAGGAAAGAGACACGAGTGGATGACCTGAACCTGATCTTGAAGGCTCAGCCTCCATAAATCAGAGACAGAACCCAGGATTTCTTTTCAGCCTCCTGTGTCTGAGTCTTTTAAGTAAGAATTTTTTTCTTCCTTTTTACTTCTTTTTTATTAAAAATCATGAAAATAATTTTGTGTCTGAAAATTGGGGTTTTGTAGAAACATTCAGCTTTATCATGTCTTGTGCTCTGTATCTCACTGTCACCTGCTTTGTGCTTGCTGTTGATAAATGTGAAGAAAACCTGGCCTTTTAGTCTGTGTGACTGAGGTTGAATTCATTGTACTCAAACAAGGGAACGTGAATCTGCCAGAAGTTGAACATTTCTACTAACTTCTGTACAATCTCACTGTGAGAACAGAGATAAGATTGTCTGAAAAATTGCTATAGCATGTTTTAGAGCTGGTAACAATTCCCATGCTTTATCTGCTGTTAATTCAAGGTCTTGGGGGAGATTCTTTGTTAGAATAAATAATTAGCAACCCTTTAGATTTGGCTAATTGACATTAGCAACTTCCAATGTGCTCTCTTTCTGTGGCCCCAATAGATAAACCAAATGCCTTAAGTCCTATTGATCCATTGTAACTTCTGTGTATTTCTGCTTTCAATGTCATTAGGATGTTGCTCATTTTTAAAGGAGACTTGTATTCATAACGAAATGTATTTGTCAATGGAAATGAGAAAACCTGGGATGTTGCTTAAAGTGTGTAACAGAAAATCTAACAGGATGTAGAGTGTAACATGTAAAAAATATGTGTACCTTGACAATTGTAACAATTTAGAATATTCAGAAAAATAATATTGGCAATATTTTCTGACTCTTCAGTAAATCAAATGTATTACTCTGTCTTTATATATAAAAAATCTTTGCATTCAGTTTCTTGTTATATTGTATATACATAAATTTGAATCCAACCCAATACACTACTAGATAGTAAGCAGCTAGAAAACAGATATAAAATACAAGTATCATAGAAAGATTGTGATTTAGAGTCAATATTTTTGTTATAAAACATGGACAAAACTTTCCTGCCAGTATTATTTTCATGGTACAAGTTTCAAAATATTTCTGTATGAAATTATGCAAATATCAATTAATTTGTCTATTTATTTCAATATGATAGAATATACTATAGTCTGGTTGAGGCTATATCTGGATTTAAATGTGAATCTTGTATTTATTATATACTTGAATTTTTCAGACTACCTACACTATTGGATCCTCAATTTACACCTCAGTAATAGTCTTTTAAAATAAAGGTATCATAAAGTTGCTTTGCCAAATTAAGAGAGAAAACATGTGAAACATTCTATTATATCCCACTATATACACAAGGAGTTCATTTCTTTTTATAATCTACTCTTCACCTATTAATCTTAATAGTTTTAATTTCAATATATGTTTAATGAATAAGCAGTTGAGCAATTGACATTTTTCTTTCAATAAAAAATAAAGATCTTCATTAGACAGTTATGATAAGCAGAATTTAGAATAAAATGCAACAAAGATAAAAGAGAGGGACTGCATTTGGGAATCATATAAATATTTCAACTAATTATAGAACATAATTAATTTTGTAAAGCAACCTCTTAAACTCAAAATCAAGATGAAACAAGTCAACCTACCTGTGCCCTAGTTGAAGGTATAAGCACTTCAAGTGACTTTAGATTTCTGAAATTTGCTGTATAGTTCTAGTGAGCTGTATTCTAAAATGACCAAAAAGAAAATTCTGCAAAAATTCTCAATTGTTTGGAATAAACATATTGTTTATGGTGGTATTGTAAGTACATATTGTTATTTGCTTACTGCTGTGGGTGTATTATGGCATAAAGGAACTGATTAATTATGTTGGTGCCATTAAGAACCAGGATTTTCAGCATCAGAAATGGAAGAAAAGAAATAGTATTTGTAAGGCTCTACAAAACCTGAATTCCTGAGCATGCTTTGGAAGTATTACTACTAGCTCATATTAAATTTATTCCTTAAAAATTCTATTTTCTAGCTCTTTCTACTGGAAGTTCCTAGACACAGTGACTATTTCAGTAGCAAAGATCATCCCTACTGCCCATATTATAAATTCTAAGTACAATGCTTCTCTGAGAGGAACCAAAGTTTCTTGCACAAAAAGCCTATCCAGGTCTAGGACAAAAAATGTACAGGAAGCATGGAATACTTTGTCATACCACATAGCAAGAATATTCTCAAAGACTTCTAAAAGCACAGCCAAAATGATATAGGATCCAATGCAAGGGGCATTCCTCTAACCAAAGATGAGATAAGTTTTAGCTTCAGTTATAAAATGCTGCTATCAATTGAAACTCCTGTATTAAAACACACAATATTATTATAAAGTAAAAAAATAATAAACCCATTGATCATCTTTAGAAGATGCTAGGTATCCAACTCATCAATCAGAAAATTTGTAAATAAAGGGAAAATATCAAGTGTTTGACTTGTATCTTCTTGTTTTTTCTGGCTGTACTTCAGGGCAACCAACGAAATGATGAGCACAAATTTCTCTTTAAAGTATTCCAGCTAATAAATGAAAAAGGAGCAGTAAATAAGAACATGATAATTTTTAACACATAATAAAATAAAAAATCAGGGCAATAATCATTAATGGGCACTAACATCATGCAAAAAATGGATAACTGGATTGTATGCACCTGCATCTTGTTGGAAGAACACAACCTATAGAAAGGTAGTGCCAAAAAAAAATCCAAATCATATAAAGCTTGACCTGTCCATTTATCACAAATAAGCAGAAAGAGGAAAAATGTTGAATGATACCATGGAGATGAATCAGACAAATGCAGGCTATGAGATACTCTGCAAGCAATTGACCTTTTGGATTCAATTAATAGTAGCTAGGGAAGAAAGAGCACGGAGTGAGAACTTGTAGATTTAAGGAGATTTAAGAGATGCATTAATCAATAGCAATTTATAGACCTTATTAGGTTGTGATTTAAATAAACTGTACAAAAATACTATGAGTTTGTTTATATAAGACTAATATTTCCATCAAAAACTGTGAAAACTGAAAAAAAAATATGAAACTGTTTGAAGGCATTAGAGAGAGTAAACAATGCAATCATCACTTAAAGACCTCCTGTCCTTAAAAGTAGAAATAATATCTAGTACTGACAATAATCTGTGCTAAATGCAACACTTAAACATTGAAGCCTAGAGCAGAAATTGATGCAACCGCTTTGGAAACTTTTCCAAATTACCTTCTAAAGTTAAACATATGTATACCCTGTTACTGAGTGCTATGTGAAACAGTCTAATGTCTACCGACGTTAGAAATAAATGCACTTCTAAATAACCAAAGGTCAAAGAAGAAATTACAAGGAAAATTAGATCAGATAAGTAAAAATAAAAATCAAAACTTATAGTATTTAATTAAAACAGTGCTTAGAGGGGAATTTATAGCTGTGAACACCTATATTAAAAAACAAAAACAAAAAAGACTGGTGGGACACAGAGGCTCTGCCTGTAATCCTAGCACTCTGGGAGGACGAGGAAGGAGGATTGCTTGAGCTCAGGAGTTCAAGACTAGCTTGAGCAAGAGGGAGACCCCCATCTCTACTAAAAATAGAAAAATTAGCCAGGCATTGTGGGGGCGTGCGCCTGTAGTCCCAGCTACTTGGGAGGCTGAGGCAGGAGGATCTCTTGAGCCCAGAAGTTTGAGGTTGCTGTAAGCTACGCTGACGCCACGGCACTCTACCCAGGGCAAGACTCTGTCTCAAAAAACAAAACAAAACAAAACTATATCTCCCTATTTCCCTGACTCCCTCAGCCCTGGTAACTACCTTTCTACTCCTTGTTTTTATGTATCTGAACTTTGTGGATTCCTCTACATACAAAGTGAGACTATGCAGCATTTTTCTTTCTCTGTCTAGCTTATTTCACTTAACATAATGCCCTCTAGTTTCATCAGCGTTGTCACAAATGGCAGGATCTTCTTCTTTTTAAGGCTGAAAAATATCCCACTGTATATATACACATATATACATATTCCACTGTGTTAAATACCACAACTTCTTTAGTCAATCACTCAACAATGGATGGTTAGATTGTTTCCATATTTTGGCTATTGAGAATAACATGAAAAATTATATGCCAATGTATTAGATAACCAGATGAAATGGACAAATTTCTAGAAAGACACAAACCATAGAAACAGACTCTAGAAGAAACAGAAAATCTGAATAGATTTGGAACAAGTAAAGAAATTTAGTTAGTAATCAAAAAAACTCCTTGAAAAAAAGTCCAGGGTTAACTTCATTAAGGAATTTCACCAAACTTTTAAAGACAAAATAACAACAATTTTTCATAAACTCTTCCAAACAATAGAATAGGAGGGAACACATTTAAACTCATTCTATGAGGCCAGGGTTACCCTGACATCAAAATCAGGCAAATATATTATGAGAAAAGAAAACTATAGAGCAATATCTCTTGTGAATATAGACACAAAGATCTTAAACAAAATTCTAACCAACTGAATCCAGTAACATATAAAGAGGATGATATACCATGACCACGTAAGACTTATCCCAGAAAATGCAAAGTTGATCCTATATTTGAAAACTAGGCAACATAATACACCAAATTCATAGAATAAAGGACAAAAATCACGTAGACCTATAGATCAACAGAATAGAGTTGAGAGTCCATAATAACCCATACATCTATGGCCAATTGATTTTCAATAAGGGTGCCAAGAACATTTAGTGGGAGAAAAATAATTCCTTAAAAATGTAAGCATAGTGGCCAGGTGTGGTGGCTCACGCCTGTAATCCTAGCACTCTGGGAGGCCAAGGCGGGCAGATTGTTTGAGCTCAGGAGTTCGAGACCAGCCTGAGCAAGAGCGAGATCCTGTCTCGATCAAAAATAGAAAGAAATTAATTGGACAGCTAAAAATATATAGAAAAAAAATTAGCCGGGCATGGTGGCGCATGCCTGTAGTCCCAGCTACTTGGGAGGCTGAGGCAGTAGGATTGCTTGA
>CAUYSK010021589.1:0-11431 GCA_963575035.1 Avahi laniger
CCTCTGCTATTTCCTTCTTCAGTGTTTCATGGTTCTCCCTGTAGAGGTCTTTCACCTCCTTAATTAAATATATTCCTAGGTATTTTATTGTGTTCATTCCTATTATGAAGGATATTGTGTCTTCGATTTAGTTCTCAGTTGGACTCTTGTTGGCGTATAGGAATGCTACTGATTTCTGTGCATTGATTTTGCAACCTGAGACTTTGCTGAATTTGTTTATCAATTCCAGTAGTCTCATGGCAGAATCTTTGGAGTTTTCTAGATATAAGATCATATCATCAGCAAAGAGTGATAGTTTGACCTCTTCTGCCCCCATTTGGATGCCCTTGATTTCCTTCTCTTGTCTGATTGCTCTGGCTAGGACTTCCAGCACTATGTTCAATAGAAGCAGCGATAGAGGGCAACTTTGTCTGGTTCCAGTTCTAAGTGGAAATGCTTTCAATTTTTCCCTGTTCAGTATGACATTGGCTGTGGGTTTGTCATATATGGCTTGTATCATTTTAGGTAAGTCCTGTCTATGCCTATTTGGTTAAGCATTCTTATCAAAGGATGTTGAATTTTGTTGAATGCTTTTTCTGTGTCTATTGAAAGGATCGTATGGTGTTCGTTTTTGCTTCTATTTATGTGGTGAATTACATTTAATTAAAAAGCTTTTGCATAGCCAAGGAAACTATCACAAGAGCAAACAGACAACCTACAGAATGGGAGAAAATATTTGCATGTTACGCATCGGATAAAGGACTAGTAAATAGAATCTGTATAGAACTCAGGAAAATCAGCAAGAAAAATCAAACAACCCTATCAAAATGTGAGCAAAGGACATGAATAGAAAGTCTTTAGTAGAAGATAGACTAATGGCCAAAAAACATGTGAAAAAATGCTCAACATCTCTAATCATCAGAGAAATGCAAATCAAAACCACAATGCGATATCACTTATCTCCAGTGAGAATGGCTTTTATCAAAAAGTCCCAAAACAATAAATGTTGGCATGAATGCAGAGAGATAGGAACACTCATACACTGCTGGTGGGACTGCAAACTAGTTTTCCTCTGTGGAAAGCAATATGGAGATACCTCAAAGAGCTACAAGTAGAACTACCATTTGATCCAGCAATCCCATTACTGGGCATCTACCCAAAGGAAAAAAAGACATTCTATGAAAAAGACATCTGCATTTGAATGTTTATAGCAGCACAATTCACAATTGCAAAGATGTAGAAACAACCCAAATGCCCATCAATACATGAGTTAATTAATAAAATGTGGTATATGTATACCATGAAGTTCTACTCAGCCACAAAAAACAATGGGGATCTAGCACTTCTTGTATTATCCTGGATAGAGCTGGATTCCATTCTACTAAGTGAAGTATCATAAGAATGGAAAAACAAGCACCACATGTACTCACCATCAAATTGGTATTAACTGATCAACACTTACGTGCACATATAGTAGTAACATTTACTGGGTGTCGGGCAGTTGGAAGAAGGAAAGGGGGGATGAGTATATTCACACCTAATGGATGTGGTGCGCACCGTCTGGGGGATGGACATGCTTGAAGCTCTGACTCAGGAAATACATATAACCTAAACATTTGTGCCCCTGTGAGATGCTAAAATAAAAAAATAAATTAAAAAATTGAGATAGAATTGGGAGTTAAGACATTTCAGTGACTCATTTGAACATGAGACCAATTAATACTGGGCACTGGCTGTCATCTGGAATCACTTTTTCTTAAATTTTTTGATTCAACTATTTTGTAAAGACCTAAACATTAAAGAAATAAGTAATATATTTGTTTTCTCTGTAGCCCATACTACTGGATGACATTGTGACCCTTGCTTTATCATTATCCTCAATTTCCTCACCCTCTGAACCCATCAGTGCATTTTTCTCACTGTCCTCCAACTTTGAATCAATCATGACATTTGTTTTCTCAGCTCTTACACCTGAGCTGTTGAGTATGTTGGAGAGGTTCCCAACTGCACCACCATGAACCTATAGTTAGCACCTGAGTTTTCAATGGCACATGACCAAGTGTCACTGATCAGCTCAAGTTCTTTGCATCTTACATCCTAGAGAAAAAAATTGTCCTATGAAATGTAAAATTCCTCATTAAAATTATGAAGAAGATAAGAATGCATATCATGTCCAGTTTTGTTCAGGGTGGGATGTAGCGAGTTTTAAAACAAATCGACCAACCACAGAAACCACTATATTTCTAAGCCTATTTACAGGTAAAGGAGTTCACATGACAAAGTGCAGAAGCCTCTAGATGAAGCTTCTAGAAAAAATCTTTAAAAATTGCCTGTTGTCCTTCTTCCTGATAGAAATAAGGAACTGCAGAAGCCATCATGGGATTATGAAGTCTAAAGCCAGACTCTATGGATGGTGGAGCAGAAAAATTCAAGGAGACTGTGTTCCCCAGATATCACAAGACCACAGTACGTGGCCTGGGTGACCTACCCTGAGACTGTCAATCCTTTATCCGTTGACATTCATTAGTCCTTTACTTGTTTAAACCAGTAATTTTGATTGTGGTGCCCAGACTAGCAGCATCACTGTCACCTGGGAACTTGTTAGAAAGCCATATTCTTGGGCCCCACTCCAAACTTACTGGTTAAGAAACTGAGTGTGGGTCCCGAAATCTGAGTTTTCTCAGATTTAAATAACATGAACCCTCCAGGTGGTTTTGATGCTCCTTTTATGTCTGATGCTCCTTTTATGTCCTTAAACCCCTGATTTAAGCCACTGTGTTTCAATCTTTCTAAAATCCAAATACAAATTAAAATGTGTTATTATGCATATATGGTGCTGAAAAAATTGGCTACCCTTAAAAAAAACAACGTTCTTATGTGTACTATACTAACAGCTAATGTAAAAAAATAAGAACTTGTGTAATAAATTAAAATGCTTATAAATATGGTATGGAAGAAAAGCAAGTTACGCATCCTTTATCTACTATTCATATACACGTGAGTATGTACATATACCCACATACGTTTCAAAGAAAATATTCCAGATATTATCTATATTTATCTCTGGATTATGGTATTTGATTAATGGTTATTTTCTTTTTTTTTCTTTTGAATTATCTACAATAAGGATATACTGCTTTGAAAACCAGAAAAATATGCATAAAGTATTATATATTAGGCATGAAAATAATAGATTTTAGAATAGACACCATGTGAGAAGGCTTTAACTAAGAATAGACTTACGAGAAATCGTACGTAAAAGTTCATAATGAAATAAGCAAGATTTGCAATGTTTTTGACAATCACTCTATAGTACCAAATATACTCCCTGAAATCTTTACTATTACAATCAAAATAATGAGCATATTCATCACCTCAAAAGTTTCTTTGTGCCCCTTTGTATTACTTTTGTTTGTAATATGTAAGTTGATTTAATTTACTTCTGATTCGTGGCTGTTTGGCAACCAGTTTGAAAAGTTCTTAAGAATTTAATGATCAGCTCTTATGAGCTAGTATGAGCGGATATGGCACACCACTGATTGCTACCTCTCATTCTCCTTTCTCCACTTTAAGTAACCTGAGTTTCTTTGACATTTTGTCCTCTTACTTATTTTTCAAACCTTTCATCAGTTTTAAGCCTCTCAATTCAGTGGTTGAGCTCAAACTGGGGCCTAGATTGTCCTATACTGTAGGTTATAGGCTTAAAAATGAAGCCAAGCAGTAAATGTTAAAGGAAAAGAAAGCCTGGGGCAATTTACTAGGGCTGAGAAATTGAAAGGTTGCTGGGAAAGACAGCTCTACCATAGAAAGGGTCTCTTTCTAAGTAAGTTACTCTTGGGAGTTTGAATGTCAGTAAGAGGACAAAGTGAAGCAGGTTACCCAATCCTGGTGTGGGGCAAACGTTTGCACACTGTGCTTTCTGCAAGGACCACTTAGTAGCACTAATTAAATTCAAACCCACTGATCATTTCAGGTACCAGCCCCCATCTGGCCTATATCTACTCAGGAATAATGGCTGTGGGTGTCATAGAGGTAATTTGAAAAGACAGTTTCCTCTTCCGCTTTAAGTGAAACCTTAAGAATATAAAAAAAACCTGAGCAGTCCCAAAATGTCTTATTCAGGGTTAATAACTTTCTTTCCACTGGCCGTAATGGAATTTAGTCATCATCTATGTGTTTTTGCTTTTATGAATACCAGAAAGATGGCCTGATTTTAAAGCTTGTCCTTGACTCTTCTTCAAGCAGCCAGATCCAGATCATTCAATCTGTCACCATAATTTTAATGTAAAACACTCCTAAACTTCCTAAACCATGCCTGAGACTATTATAAATTTCTTTATTTTGCAGTAAAAATAAAATTTTAAAATTTTTACAGCTTAATAGTATTTAGGTTAGTCTAGCCAAATGCATGCCTAGGAATGCTAGAAATGTCCCAGATGCAAATAGTTGTTTTGGTGAATGGTTATTTACACAGAATATTCTGGCCAGAGCTGGAAATGGCCTTTCATTGCACTTAAAACGTTAAAATTTTAAATAACATTTTAGAGCAATTCGAATGTAAAAAGAATAGATAGGAAAGACATTAGTTAAATGGCAAAACCTATATTACAAAACTAACACTACTCATTTCAATTCAGTTCCCAGCGTAAGAAAATTTTCATTTCAACAGGGCTTTTCCTATCTTTCAGACTACTGGAAAAGTTGATTAGTGTATGTCACATGAATGTAAAGGACTCTTTGACTTTGATCTAGTATTAATAATCTAGGTAACAGTCGTTGGGGAAAACTGGGTCTTGGGATTGTCATCCCCTTGGCAAAAAAAATGTGTGAAAAGCACATGTGCATTTATTTTGCTGTTCAATGGCTTTTCTAAGCCGGTTATGGGTTTTAAGTACTCAAGAGGAAGGCCCCTGGACCTGCTACTCTTCATGTTTCCAAACCATCCCTGTCTTCCAAGTTCCTGCTATTCAAAGTATAGCACGTGAAAGAGCAACTCGGGCATCACCTAGGAGCTGGTTAGAAATGCAGAACCTTGGGCCTGTCACTGACCTGCTGATTCAGAATCTGCAGGGTGACAAGATCCTAGGCCATTCACAACCACAGGCAGCTGGACAGGGGACCCTCTGCAGGAACTTTCCCTAATGATTTTTGCCCACAGTGATTAATGCCCCTTTTTTCTGGATTCTCACTTTACCTTTGGTCTGTTCTATATAATTTTTTTTTTCAAATATCATTTTTTTTTATTTCAGCGTATTATGGGGGTACAGATGTTTAGGTTATGTATGTTGCCCTTGCTCCCCCTTCCCCCCCATAATTTTTTTTATTTCTGCATATTATGGGGGTACAAATGTTTAGGTTATGTTGCTGTTCTATATCATTTAACACTTGATTATATCATCTTATGTCTCTCAATAATTATTGGAGTTGTGCATATCTTGTTTTCCTGACAATATCCCTAAATCTGGGGTTGGCAGGGCCAATGTTGTTGTATACTGGGCTCTTGGTACAGTCTGACAGTTACAGAGGTTTGCAATCGGTGCTTATTATTCCATTGTTTGTTAAAGCCATTTCATATTCCCTTCTGTCTTATGTTACAAAACATTTTGTGGTCAGGTTTAGAAAAAGTTATTAAAAATTATCCTAATATTAATAAAGATAATATTTACATACTTTAGAAAGAAGCTATTAATAAGAATGGAAGATTTCACATAACTTCATATATATTAATGGTTTCTATTTTGTTATGAATGTCAAAACATAAGAGTAAACCAGATGTCCCCACTTGACTAAAGGTTTATAGTATAATCATAATTCTTAAGTTTGCTTTAAGATCATATTGGTAAAAGCAAAAAAGTTGATATTTATTCCAGCCCAATATAACTACATCAATAGCAAAAAGATTAAAGATAATATGGCAGAGTAATTAGTTTAAAAATTTGTATGGCAGTATCTACTTTGTGACTTGACCACAGTATTAATTCTTTAATTTCTAAGTGCTCATAAGATTGCAACTTACTATCATTATGAGCTATCCCTTATGTTTAAAATATTAATAGACATCCATCAGAATTAGTTCCCAGATTGTATTAATGCTTAAAGAATTGAAATAATGTTAGCAAGAGAGAAATGAAAAATCTTCCAGGAAAAAAAGCAATGTAGCATATATATAGCACACACACACACACACACACACACACACAAACACACACACACACACACACAGACAGGCATGCACACATGAGAGCTAGCTGACCTGTGTTACTGCTGCAGGTGATGTTGGAAAGAGAAATGGTTTTTCTGTTTAGGCTGATATTTTGTGAATTTTTTTTTTTAACCCTTGTAAAAAAACCAGTAATAAGCTTTTTTTTTTTTAAGAGCAGAAAAAATAGTTTTCCTGTTAGGAAACACCAAAAACATTACTCTCATATAGTCTATAGATTGTTTTTTTCACTGGTATTGGAAGAACTGGCCTATGTTTGAAGATCTGAATTTAATTAAGAGTACATGGAATATAGTTTAAAGTTGTGAAAACTTTGCTATTCTCATGATAAATAATTTTTCTTAATACGTTATTCATCTACACTGAAAGAGACTATATAATATTAAAGATTTAAAGGCGGATTATTTGTGTTCATATCTTTTTAAGCCTCTGTTTTGCTTGATATATTCATGAGAAGAGGGACTTTAATTTGCATATGCTTTAAGAATTTAGTTAGTAACTAATCTACAAATAATCAAATAAAATACTTTTTGTTTGTTTTCCCACAGTGTTTTTTCTACATTTCCCCTAAAGGCTATCCAAATTTTATTTTATTTGCACGTCTTTTTTCCTTCCTTCGAGTTATTTTTAATAATCTCACAACACTGTGGATTGGTTTGCGAAGTCCATTGTAAGCTGAGTGTAGTTGACCTCACAACCCAGAAGCTTCAGAGAATCTTTATCATTTTGAGGGCTGCCCCTTTTGCAGGCATCACTGGGTTTCCTGGATGTGAAAACTTATAATTTTCTAGATTGGCATAGAGATAGTTGCTCTGAAATGCGTTCAGGACCATCAGGATTAGGTCTTCACAGGAGGTTGGGTCTGGGGGAGTCATTCATTCAAGATGATGTTTAGGTGGTTGAAACCAGTGAAGGTAATTTTGAAGGTCAAAGGGCATGACCCCACATTTTAATTACTGGAATTGTGTTTGGAAAATTCCAGTTTCCTCGTTATTCATGCACATGAATACAATGGTCCCCTGGAGGTGTGGTTGTGCAAACTCTATGGAGGTGAACAGAGTAGATGCTGGTTTTGTACTGTTGCTATCTTGGGCCTGCTAGAATCACATGGCAGAGACATAACTTGCCTCAGTTCCTGCTTACACACAGAACAGATTCTTCTATATGTAGGGGAACATATGATTTAACAGCCAAACTAGGACACTTCTTACAGTGAAGGTATGCTGTTAACAATTTCATCTGGATAAAAGGTGGATGCCAGGGCATTAACTAATGGATCAATGAGAAATGTTGAGGGATGAATGAACCAGCATCCAAGTTTTTATCAATGGGTTCTCAAGGACTCTGGATCTTCAGACTTGAGAAGGAGCTAGTATAGCAAAGCATTACTTTTGGAGGTACATGGCTGGTTCAAATCCACTTGCTGTGTGTGATCTTAGGCAAATTTGCTAATTACTCTGTGTTTTTTTTTTTAATTATAAGTGTGAAAAAGTTATCCTTACTACTCAGGGTTGCTTTAAGAGTTACAGAAATGATGTATGTATAGCATTTGGCATGGTACCTGGCATAGAATAAGTACTCAGTAAATGATGCTTATTATTTTTAGCTATTGTCCCTATTTGACCAGAACCTAGGCCTATGTTTAAGAATAAGATACAGCACAGTCAAGGTGGAGAGGAACCTTTTTGGCTTCGTGCTCCATGAGTCCATTATAACAAGACAACCCCAGCCTGATATTCCATGATCATTCAGTCCTACCCTGGACTCCCTTCGTGAACACTGGCCTCTTACAAATGTTTAGGCTAAGCCATGAGGGCAAAAGCCCAAGCCTCTGGTAGGGGCCTACTACTTGTTTGGGGTTGGCCTGATGCAGCCAAGATGACCTAAATTTCCAGGATATTTCCCTAATGCTCTGCAATATTTATCTTTTTCTTGGAAGAGCACATTAGCAAGATGGAAGATGCTTGGGTTACTCACAAATGTATGTACTATACAGTTCTCTTTGTGAGTATTTAAATAATGTTGAAATCTACTTTTCTAGGGGAATATAGGGGAGCTAGGGCCAGTGGTTTGCTCATGAAAAAAGATTTCAAAAATTTCAAAAATTATTAAAAATGAATTTATATAAAGTTCAACTCAATAAATGATATTAAAAAGAAAGTTTATAAATACTCAGTATGTGCTACTTTCTAATTATTTTATTACATTTTGCTAATATCTATGCTTTTGAGTTTCTTTATGTCTCTTGTGTCTATATTGGAGAAATGCTCTACCCTGGTCTGCTGCTGTCATTCCACATATTTTCTCAGCTCTATATTCAGCAATGTCACGTTGGCAGCTTGAAATTACCCATGATGCGAATATTTGCACCATGGGAACTGGTGAACACTACAAAACCAAGACTTGATTTACTGTTTGTTGATTGTCTAGACCTTAGCATGTGATATAAAAAATGCAAATTAAACTTAAAAGTATGCCTTGACTATAACTAGTACAGTGTGATAACACAAAAAATGAGGAAATACTCTCCCAGTATTTAAAAAGAATTCTCTGATGGAGCAAAGAAGTCACTCAGATCATTGCAAACTATTGATGTTCCTACATATATCTTCATTGTTTCACTTTCTCATTAATGTAAAGAAATATATCAACCAACATTCATGTCAGAACTATACTCTTACTCATCAATTGCTGTCACAGGTTGGCAGTGAATGCAAGAGTTTAATAAAAATCAACAAAAGCGTTCTGTAAGATTCAATTAGCTATATAAAATTCACAGTAAAGAATATTGTGTATTTTATTATTTCCAAATTGCATGCTAAGCATCTTTCACATCAGTAAAAATTTATAATAAATGTATACGTGGATCTATGTAGCTATGTAACAGAGGGAACTGCCTGAAAAGGGGTAAAATGTTTTATGAGTTGTCTCTTTAAAATTCCCTTCCCCACATTCTTTTTGGGAATTCAAACCTGCATCTCTGCCCAATGCCAGTAATCAGAGGAGCAGGAAAGTGTCCTTTGTTCTTTGTACCACAGAAGATGGCTCACGGAATTGTGCAGGTAGAGGTCATGAGGTCAGTCATGAGATTGTCTTTGTGGAGATGGGATGGGTGGGTCAGAACCATCAACTATAGTTAAACAGTAATAGCCTGAAGCTGAAAACCCTCCCTTTAATAAAAGCTCTGTATTTCTGCTTATAGATAGGACAATGGTACTTTAAGACAAGTGTGTGCCATCCTCTGGCAAATTAATAAATTTCTCTTTCCTTTTCCTCAAGCCACTTGTCCTTGTTCTTCTGATGTGACCTCTTTCAGTAGCAGCTATATCTATATTAATTTTTTTTTCATGGGGGGAGCTGCTTGTTAACCATTTATCAGAACTCTACGTGCCGGAACCTATGGATTTCGCCTTGTCCAGTATAAGAACTGCCCCTGAGAGCAGTGTGTAATTATGGGAGTTTCTGGGCTTGGCCATGGTGGTACTATAAGCCCATGGAGATGCCATATCAGCAGGGATTAAATCCAGAGAGGTGAAGCTTGAATATTGAAAAATAAAAATGAATGGTGACAAACTGGAGGCACACACTTGAAAATGGACAGAGAGTAAGTCAGGATGGGAAACTAGACAGCCAGAGAGAGGGCGAGATAAAGGATGGTAATGGTTGCCGGTTCCTCTCATTAAAGGAGCCTGTTCTATGTGAGGCTGCCAGGCTATTGTTCTGGGCACACTTACATTAATGGAAAAGAGCCCAAACTCTGCAAAATAATTTAAAGAGGTTTATTCTGAGCCAAATATGTGTGACCATGGCTTGGAGAGCCATGCCCAAGAAGCCGTCAGCAAGTGATCTCACCATGGCTTGGTTACAGTTTGGTTTTATACATTCCAGAGTGATAAGAATTACAGATAAGTCATAAATCAATGCATGGAAGGTGTACATTGGTTTGGCCAAAAAACGCAGGACATATCAAAGTGGGGCATTGCAGGTCATAGGTGGGTTTAAAGATTCTTTGATTTGTAATTAGTGAGAGAAATGAAGCTCTGTCTCAAGGTTTGGAATGTTTTAAGATAAGGAAGTCTGTTAATCAGAGACAAGCCACTGGGTATATATGGGACATACACCCAGACTCAAGTGATCTGTTAAGTAAATGGATGACCTGTAAGCATGGTTTAAGCTTTATTTTGTAGAGCGTTAGGTCCGTTAATGAGTGACAAAGGATATCTCCAAGAAGGGAGGGGGATATGACGAGACTTGTCTAACCTCCCTTCTCATGGCCAGCAACTAAACTTTTGCATATTTCTGGGGTCCCCTTGGCCAAGAAGGGGTCTGTGCAGTGAGCTGTGGGAAGGGGGAGGCTTAAGATTTTATTTTAGTTCATACTTATAAAGGCACTGTTCTCTCCCAGACAGTGTAGGAGCCTGTGAAGCTGGAAGTGTGGGTAAGGTCAAAAGTGAAATTTAGTTGATACATAAAATTAATCATTGCAAAAAAGAAAAAACAGTGAAATTTGGTTGGGGTAAACTTCCAACTCCAGAAAATTAGGGAGAAGCTATAGCCATTTCAGGGAGCATATTTAATACAGTAGAGTGATTATTTTAAAAATTGCAAATCTTTGTTATTCCATTCTGAAATTTTATGTAAGATCTCTTGGAGGTCCATTTTTAGCATTTGTACCCTTCAGTTCTCACATGGTATCTATTCTTATGCCTATTATTAGTATCTATGTGTGGTATAATATGAAACATGTTTGGTCTTTGTACCTGGTTCCCATCAGAGCACCTAAAACCCTTAGAATTTCCAGAGTGATAAGCATGTCTTTTGTTATTCCTAATGGCTCCTTTCAGATCACACCTATATTAATGCTAATGAGATGGCTTAGGGTGGGGCCCCTAGACAGCCTCTAGATGGGGCCACTCACTAGAAAGACCTAGTGATTAGAGGATTAGAGGGCTGGACATTTCAGCTCCACTCACCAATTTCCAGGAAGATGGGGGTTGGGGCTGGAGATCAAGCTCTATAAAAACTTTTTTTTTTTCAATTTTTTTTTGTTTTTTAATTTTATTTATTTTAGGATATTATGAGGGTACAAACATTTTGGTTACATTTTATGTCTTTGCCACACCCAAGCGAGGATTAGAGGCATGTCCTTCCCCTTTACAATGCTCACTGCGTCCATTAGTTGTGAATTTACCCCACCCCCAAAGCCCTAATCCTTGGAGAATATTACTACTG
>CAUYSK010021590.1:0-44216 GCA_963575035.1 Avahi laniger
TGAGCCACCATGCCCAGCCTTAATTTTCATTTAAATAAAGTATTTCTTCACAAGGTTATGTGGAGATATATCATTCTAAGTCAATGTCTGTCTAAAATGTCTTTTGCCTTCATATTTGAATAAAAATATTAGTTGGAACAGAATTCTTAGACTTCTGTACTTTCTGTCAATATATATATTACAACTTTCACTGTTGTAGAAAACCTGTTTTCTTTCCTTTGTAAACATTCTATTTTAGATGAGAGCTTAAGATGTTTTAACAAACTCCCAAATTTCACAAGATTTTGGTTAGGTAATAACAATGTTTTCCTATTAATGCTGCCTGGATGTTAGCAAATCTTTTCAATTTATACACGTCTTTTTAAAATTATGTCTTCACAGCTGTTTTTTCCATCCTGAAATGTCACTTAGATATATTGGTTTTGAGCAGTGTCCTTTATATTCACTATGAAATTTTAAAATACAGAAATATTTTAGGTTTTACAATGTTTCTCACATAGCTTTATCTCTTAAAAATTCTCATTTAAAAAGGTCAGGCACAGTGGCTCATGCCTGTAATTCTAACAATTTGGGAGGCAAAGGCAGGAGGATCTCTTTTTTTTTTTTTTGAGGAGTCTCACTCTGTTGCCCAGGCTAGAGTGCCGTGGCGTCAGCCTAGCTCACGGCAACCTCAAACTCCTGGGTTCAAGCGATCCTCCTGCCTCAGCCTCCCGAGTAGGTGGGACTACAGGCATGTGCCACCATGCCTGGCTAATTTTTTCTATATATTTTTAGCTGTCCAATTAATTTCCTTCTATTTTTTTAGTAGAGATGGGGTCTCACTCTTTCTCAGGCTGGTCTCGAACTCCTGAGCTCAACAGGAGGATCTCTTGAGGCCAGGAGTTCGAGACCAGCCTGAAAAACACAGTGAGACCTCCTCTCTATAAAAAAGTAGAAAAATCAGCCAGGGAGGCATGGTGGTGCACACCTGTGGTCCCAGCTACTTGAGAGACTGAGGTAGGAGGATTGCTTGAGCCCAGGAGTTTGAGGTTGCAGTGAGCTATGATGATGCCACTGCACTCTAGCCCAGGCAGTAGAGTGAGACCCTGTCTCAAAAACACCACCACCAACAAAAAAAAAAACACAACTCATTAAAATTTAAATAGAGATGTCTTAGGTTTCTTTCATTAATCTGTCTTAGGCATCACCTTTTCTCATTCCCTTGGACTCTACTTTGAACTACTGTGACTCCTTAACCTTATTTGCACATGTATTTATCTACTTTATACATACATACATACACACACACACATACACACACACACATATATATATATATATATTTTAAGTGTACTAGTTATCTCTTTGGCAGTTAGAGAGGATCAAGAAATTTTTCCATTGGTCTACTTTCCAATGACAGAAGTCTGTGAGAAGCAGTGAATTTTTTGTTTTAATGTTTGGCAGCATAAGGTAATGATTAAAAAAGCAAGGGCTCTGGAACCAGACCACCTTACTAGCTGTGTGACCACCAGCAAGTTATTTAACCTCTCTGAGTCTCAGTTTCCTCATCTATTATATGGGTAATAATAATAGTACCTTAGGTAGACAGCCTGGCACATAACCACTAGCATTATGTATTTTGGTGCTTATTAAACATTTAGAGCAGTTAAAGGTCTCCAGACCAAGGTAGTAGGTAAAAATCACAGGTCCTAAACCTATAGGAGTGAAATAATGCCACAGAAAAATCCAAATCAAAGGCTACCCAAATCTCAACTGCAGCCTAACAACAGTAATTAGGCAAGAACAAGGATGGATCATCATTACTGATAAAAGCTCAAGCACATCAGAAACACCATCCTAATTTATACAAACTAATACAAATAAGAAGCAGAGATGATTCAAACTCTCTAAACTTGTGCCATCCAATATGGTAGCCGTTAGCTATATATAGCTATTTAAATTTAAATTAATTAAAATTTAGTTCTTCAGTAGCATTAAGCCACATCTCAAGTGCTCAGTAACCACACATGGTTAGTACCTACCTTACTGGACAGCACCACTCTAAAGAATGAGGAAATTAAGAAAGTAAAATTGAGTTATTAAAGTTGAGTTATTATTTGATGTATCAAATGAAAACTATTAATGCACCTGTGTAACAGATGGTCCAGATCACAACAGCTATGACTTGGATAACTTTAACCTTGGACCAGAGTCAGAAGAACAAGGTTCAAATCCCAGCTATGCCACTAACTACCAAAATAAAGAACCCTGGATGTGTCACTAAATCACATGCAGCACAGTATAACGGTTAAGAGTACACAATCTCTGGACTACTTGGATTTGAATTTCATCTCTTACTAGCTGTGTGACATTGGGCAAGTTACTTCACATCTCTCATGTGTTATCTTCATTTTACAGTAGGGCCTACCACCTAGGGATGTTGAGGATTAAATTTGTTAATATTTGTAAAAGCACTTAGAACACTGCCTGCCATTACTAAGTGCTACATAAATATCTGCTAAATAAAATAATCTCTAGCTTCTGTTTCCTTAATTTCAAAATGGGCAAGATAAAATTTGCTCTATTTCACAGGTTGTCATGATAATGAATATGAAAACAGTCTGTAAATTACAAGAAGATGTAAACGCACAAAAGGTTATTAAATTACAAGGGGGCAGGGCCTTATTTTCCACCTTCTTTAATCTCCCACAATATCCACTAAATTACTGTACTAAATACATTTAATAAATTTTTAAATTTTCATTAAAACTGGAGCACCACACTCCAGTCATGAAGGAATAAACTTGAATATGGTACACAGTGCAAATTCAAGGAAAAGCCTGCTATAAACTTACTCCGTCCCAAAGAAGCTGGAAATTACCTACATGGATTTGAGCTCTTAAGAAGCAATAACGCACAGCCTTTAACCATTACAGTGGTCTCCATTTCCTAACCTCCATCACTTAAAGAAACAGATGAACAGGCTACATAATTTTTGGAAAGTTACCTATCTTAATTTGCAACAGACACTTTTTTTGTGAGAAATAATGTTGTTCAAGTTCACAATTAACAAGTGGTATAAACAGACTTTGTCCCAAATATTCTTTCACAAACTAGAAACAGAATCACAAAACAGCAAATACCAGAGTCTCATTAAAATCCTTATTTATAGAGAACCTTTTCCTATTTGCAAACATAATCTACAGGCGATGAAATATAAGAGCCTACTTATTGAAAATACAAACCAACACCTGATCAACTGCTCTAACGAAATTTGTGAAAAACAATGTCATCGCATTAGATTAGCCAGCACATGCAAAATGGGAATTTGCTTCCTGTGAAATAAACGTCAAAGGCTGTCAGCTATGTCAGACCTTCTCCCAAGGCAAACTGGAAGCCATATAAATCCTGTTTAGAATTTGAGGTTTTTAATGAGGTGATGGGACTGCTGAATAAGGGAAAGCAAGACAACAAAAGGAAGCAGTTCGATAACGCCCTTTTCAGGAGTCCCTAGACTATCACTGCTGGCTGCTGCAACAAACATTCAGTGCTGCAACAAACATTTAGAAGACATAACTTCACTACAAGCCTTATTAGTTTATTATTATTATGGGGGATGGTGGGTTGAGAGGGGAGTAAGCACAGAATATTATTAAAAGGTAAGAGGTCCAAAGTCAAAGAATGTGAACTGGATGGGATCTTAAAGTTCATCTAATTAAAAGCCCTAATGGAGTAAGGGTTCCCAGTACCTATCCGGAGCATGGGCCACACACAACCAAAAATATGGGGTTGGGAGGGCGAAGAAATGGTTGAAAAAAGATCAGAAAGGTACAGGCCCGTCGACGGTTGCAGAGGGTTCCCCCAGGACGCCGCCAGCCCGCCAGTCCCTCCGCCCTTTTCTCTCCCCCCAGCCTCGGACTCGGCAGGAGTGCGCAAGCGCAGCCACCAGGGGCTGCGCGTGGCGACGCGCAGGCGTGAAGTGGGTAGAAACAATGAGCTTTGTTGCCGAGGCGGTAGCGGGGGAAAGGGAAAGGGTACGGGCGGAGGGAGAAAGGATTGAAGCAATGGTGAACGCGAGAAAGTGCTATCCCGGCAGCCCGCGCGCGCCACCGAGGACCCGGATAGAGAGCTGCAAGATCCAAATCATAAATAATAATGACAATGAGAAAAAGCGACGGCCATTTCTCAGAGAAGAATGGGAGGAAGTCGGCCCATATTCATCCCTCTGACTTGGCGGAAAGAGACAACGAACAACGGAGGCCCTCAAGGGCTCCGTGGCCAACAACCTGGGGAACCCTTGAGGCCCTCGACTATCGCCGAGGTGCTGTCTCTCGACCGCCGGGGCCGCCGCACCCCTGTCGCCGCTCTGCCCGAGGGGAGCCCTCACCCAGTGCACGGCAGCGGGGACGGCAGCCAACGAATCCTGTCGGCCTCCGCGGATCTCTACAGGTAGCGCCGCTCCCCCGCTCGACAAGCGCTTCGCTCGCCGCCTCTCTTCTCCAGTCCAAACAAACACCCCAGCCCGGAAGTGACTTCACTTCCGCCGCCTCCAGCCCCGCCCTCTCGTTCTGTCAGCGCTGCCCTCCGAGGCCACCAGAGAGCGCGTGAGAGAACGCGCGATCCCAAAAACTTGATCTCCCAGGCTGCACACGCGTGCATGCGAAACGGCAGGTATACCCGGAGTCCTCTGTCACGTTCTCTCAGGGAGGCACGAGTAGGGACGCGTCACTGTTCCCACACCCGCCCAAACGTCAAAAATGATGGCATGCGGTGAGTCTGGGAGCTGGAAACTGAAGACACCCTGACAAGATACGCAGACATGGACTCTTACAGACTTCAAACTCATACACCAAAGAGGAACATTTAAGTAACGACATAGCCACTCATATACTCAAACATACACACCAAAAGTGATACACGACGTCATACTAACAGCGACACGGAATCATAATAAACTAAGACAAATTCACAGAGGCATACTAACTGATCTACAAGTGCCTGCATTCCGACAAGTGCAGGCACACACTTTCTGAAGCTGGATCTTTGCATACAGATGCAAAATACAAATACATGATTCCCAGGCAACCTGTGGAAATTTCTTCATGGCCAAAGGAGGAAATGCCCTGTCCAGACGTGTTAGAAGGGTAAGACCTCAGGGTTCAAGAATTTCCTAGGCCATGCACTGGTCCCATACGTTATTATTACTCATGCTTCCTTGCTATCATTATTGACAAGCCCCAAGATATGTTTCTAGTGATACTAAGCAAGGTAGAGTATATGTGTTTTCAAAACCCGGATGTATGTATAATATGTATACACTAATATGTATACACTATATTTGAAAGATGCACACAAACTAATAATTTCTTCCCTCTGGGGAGGGAAAATAGACTGGGAGATGCAAAGAATTACGTAGGGCCAGCCACGGGGGTGCGTGCCTGCAATCCCAGCTACTTGGAAAGCTGAGGTTGGAGGATGACTTGAGCCCAGGAGTTCGAATACAGCCTAGGCAATATAGCAAGACACTAATTTTTGAAAAAATAAAATATAAAAGAATTACCTTTTTATTTTCTTGTAAAATTAGAATCTTTTAGAACTACATTTGTAATACCTACGAAGACTTAAACATTTTTTTTTTCCTTCACAGGATGGCTTGAATTCAGAAACAAGGTTACTCCTCTTCAGGGCCATTTCATTCATCAAAGACTACTTTGGGTCAAAGTCCCAAAGAAAGGAACACAGGTATTCTGGGTCAACCACTTTGGCCACACTTACAGATCTATATCCTAAACTTGGAGGAAGAGTTTGGTTTTGTTGCCTGCTATGCATACAGGTCTGGGAGAAAAGAAATGTTGCTGTTTTACCAGTCTGTGGACTATGATTCATCCAAGGGGTGCAGGTGAAGCACCTGGAAGATAAACTATCAACCCCAGAGGCTGGAAGACATATGAACAGAACAAAATAGGTGTATAATCTGTAGATGACCCAGACACTTTTTTCTGACTGGACACTTTTAAAAGATAAACCATGAGATAACCGAATTTGTGATTTAGTAACACAAACCACTTAATTGGTTATAATGATGTCAAAAATATTTGCAGAATCCTGGCTTTTCACGTGGACCACTCAAAGGCTCATGCTGTTCTTTCCCCACAAAGGAGTTAAGATCTCAATCCCCAGATCACAGTGAGCTCACCATTGCAGTTGAGAAAGTTTGACAGGCCAGTAATTCCTTAGCATTCTCTGGACACAAGGACATTCTGATTTGCAAAATGGACTTCGAGATAGTGAAGCTATACTTGGATGGTGGTGATGATGTATGAATAGAAAACAGTGTCAGAAGAGCGAAGGCTAAGAAGTTTGCTAATGGTAAGGACAGACACTGCAATGGGACCAAAAGAGAGCCAGTTTAAAAATACCAAAGAAATCTACTTGTTTGGTTCATGTAAGTAACAATCTTAAGATGGAAGTTAAGTAGGAATTAGAAGAGAGGATGGTAATGAAGGCCCAGGATGGTTGTGAGTAGACCTCCACTCTACGTTACCACCTTTCTACAGACCTCTCATTCTTGTCAATATGTATAAATTGGGTATTTTCTGACCAAAACACTCCAAATATAGGAATCTACCCAAAGAAATTGGACATATGTAAAAACATGTAAGAATATTCAGAGCTGTTATAAACAACCAATTAAACAGTAAGCTTATTAACAGGAAATTGGTAAAATGAATTGAAACTATACAGTTTTTAAAAAGATGTATATTGATATAGAATGATACCCATATTGTTTTTTAAAAGAGCAGGCTGCAAAACAGCATATGTAATCTTTGAAAATTATATATGTAAACATAGCCACAAGTATAAATGCTGTTTGATCACCAAAATATTACTAGCAGTATTTCCAGATTTCAAAGGACCATTTTTAATATATATATATATATTTTGATCCACTATCATTCTCAAGGATTCACTGTTTTTTGTATACTTTGATTTTTTTAGAGACAGAGTCTTGCTGTCACCCAGGCTAGAGTGCAGTGGTGCGATCATAGCTCACTGTAACTTCAAACTCCTGGACTCTAGTGATCCTTCCACCTCAATCTCCCAAGTAGGTAGGATTACAGGCACACACCACCACACCTGGCTAATTTTTACATTTTCTGTAAAGGCAGAGTCTTGCTATGTTGTCTAGGCTGGTCTCAAGCTTGTAGCCTCAAGTGATCCTCCCACCTGAGCCTCTCAAAGTGCTAAGATTATAACTATTTTTTGTGTATTTTAAAATATTGTCTACATTCTCTGAAAGCTTATCTAGCATCTATAAAAGGAACCCCTCTCACCCCCTACACACAAAGATAAAAATCTAACATAGTTCTTACAGCACTTTGGTAATGGCCTTGTCCCCATGCTCATTTGTATCACGTGTTCACAAGGCAGAGAATGTACCTGAAAACATGTTGAGTAAGGGCCTAGCACTGTGAAGGTAACAAGCAAAGGTCCCTGCTCTGAATGAATAGGTAAGGAGCTAAAGCATTATTAAACAAACTTTTTGAATGCCTACTGTATGTCAGCACTATTCTAGGCACTGAAGATACACAGGCAGTAAGTGTTTTCTCCTAGAAAAGTTTTAGTCAAATTTATATAGGTTGAATAGGCAGGATGAACAGAATTTGGAAAATAAGGTGTAGATTAGGAACAGGTAAAGGTTTTTGCAAAATGATGCGTGTCTACAGATATAACTGGAAAGGCAGAAGTAATTCCTCTTTTCCAGCCTGGGCCAAACACTTACCTGCTGGCTTTGTGCTGCTCAGCTGTTTTTTAAAATAAGATGGGTCAGAGATGCACTTGATGTTTGTAAGCAGCAGCAGCCAAAGGGAAAATTAATTAGCAGGTATCATTGAAGTCTCACTATCGTTTACACCAATAATCATTTAAATTGCAATCCCTTTTCACAGATTCTCATACCACCACAAATTAGAAAAGAGACATAAACTTCAGCTTATTTTTTTTTTGAGACAGAGTCCTGCTCTGTTGCTCAGGCTAGAGTGCCGTGGTGTCCGCCTGACTCACAGCAACCTCAAACTCCTGGGCTCAAGCAATACTTCTGCCTCAGCCTCCCGAGTGGCTGGGACTACAGGCATGCGCCATCACGCCCGGCTAATTTTTTCTATATATTTTTAGTTGTCTAACTAATTTCTTTCTATTTTTAGTTGAGTCGGGGTCTCGCTCTTGCTCAGGCTGGTCTCGAACTCCTGAGGTCAAACGATCCGCCCGCCTCTGCCTCCCAGAGTGCTAGGATTACAGGCGTCAGCCAGGGCGCCCGGCCTGCAGCTTATCTTTAAACAAAGTAGAGAAAAAGAAAAAAAAAGTCCACATAACAAGAACAGACTTGGTAGTTAGCAAAGTAGCTAGATCTAATTACTTTTGATATTTCTATCCAACTTTATGCAGAAAAAGAATTTATTTAAATCTTTCATTTAAATCACAAAAGTCAAACAGCCAATTAAGCCACCACTTGTGATGTAACAATGCTGGCAGACTTGAGCAAACTGAAACTGGTCCTGGTTCTGATATGCAGGAGCAAGGAGTGAAACCTGAAGAGCATTTTGTCCTAGTCAACGGTAGGACTCGAACTCCTGCTGCTCTTAATGTATCCCCTTTTGGATCGGGTTCTTAAAACCAACTCATCAATACTACCATGCATAAAGCAGGATGTCGTGGTTCAAAGAAAGGTCATTAAGACTTTATCCAATGCCAGTAATCCTCAACCCAAGTATACCCTGCTGAGGTGGACAGATGTTTATTGAGTTTTGTCTGCTACACTCAATGGACTCCCCCTTTCCTTAAAAGCTTAACTTTTTTTATCTCTTTCATATTCCCTACTGTACATTTGATTTTACTAAGTTCTTCACTCTGTGTGAAAATAACAAAACTTTCTAGGATTAAAATTAAAAGTTCAAGGAAAGGCCAGGGTTAAAAATCTTAAGGTAAATACTTTTATGTTGACTTTGGCCCACTACTAGTGCTTTAACTGAGCTCTAGTATCCACTATAATGTACATCAGCAAATCAGAGCTACTGGATGGAGAGGTGACTATTTCCATTTTTCCATTTATGTTACATTTCAACAAACTAGTTGTTAACCAAGCCTTTTCTTTATTCCCATGTTGTTTGAGAGGTGCACGATAAAGGGGAAAAAAGGGAAATCACCTGCCCAGGCAAAATGGTAAATTTTCAAGACCTCTTGGTTCTGCTCCAGTAGCCTCCCTGAAATTTGTCTGCACCAAGTTCCCAGAAAGTTTTAAGACATGATGTTTCTACCAAAAAATAAAGGATAGACTTGGGTAAACAGTATGTAAACAGTATATAGAGCTCTGAAATAGGCTGTCTCCCACAGATGATTTTAAAAAACAAAATGCTTTGCATAGGCCCTCAAATGGTAACTATTTTAGTGTTTCCTGCAGTTTTTACCTTTGGAAAAAGTAGCAAAATCAGTACTTCAGGCCATAGTAACCAAACCAAGTGTCTGCTTACAACTGTCTAGCACACACTTCAGCCATAGATAGAGCAATGGTTCTCAAATCGTTGTCTCTATTTGTGACATCTCCATCACCTGGGAACTGGTTTAAAATCCTTTATCAGGACCTAGCCCAAACCTAGCAAACTGGTAATGCTGAGGGCGCCCTAGCAATTTTGATGCATGCTAACATTTGAGAACAGTTTTAAAAGAAAACAGTTTACACGCCACTAGAAGTGATTCTAAGAATCTTGCCGGTAACTCCTTACAACCATGGAATGTCATCAGAATGGAGTACTTTAAACTCAGGCAAATCAACAATCTGCTCTGGGTCCTCTGTCAGAGCCTAATACAATCGTCGTAACTCTTGAATACCTGAACTTTCAGCTACACCAAACCACCATATAATGGAGGGCAACCAACAGTATACCCAGAGCTGCTTCTATCCTAGTGCAAGTTTCTTCTTTTTTTTAAGAGATAGGGTCTTGCTCTTGTCACCTAGGCTGGAGTGCAATGGCACGATTATAGGTTACTGCAGTCTCAAACTCCTGGGCTCAAGTGATCCTTGTGCCTTAGCCTCCCTGCTGGGTAGCTGGGACTACAGATGTGCACCACCACATCCAGCTAATTTAAATTTTTTTGTAGAGATGGGATTCTCACTATGTTGCCCAGGTTAGTCTTGAACTCCCAGCCTCAAACAATTCTCCTGCCTCAGCCTCCCCAAGTGTTGGGATTACAGGCATGAGCCACTGTGCCCAGCCCCATGTTACCTTAAATAGCTCTTATAGACTCCACAAAGCATGCTCTGCAATGTCCCTACAGATTTCTATTACACAGCATGAGCTTCGTCACAATTCTTAAGTTGAAAAAAACCCACTGTGAATAAAGCTGAGCAAAAATATATATGTAAGTATACTCTTCCTCTTTTATAACCTCAGTATCTACCACAATACTTAATAGTTGACCATATCCTTTTCCAGTCCCCATCACTCTAAAAAAAAAGAGGCAGGGGGACCTCTCCTTCACAGGGAATTCAAATGATACAACCTTTAGAAGTTTAGGATATTAACCATTTAAAATCTCTAGAAAGTTTTGGTGGCATACACTATAGTCAGAATTCATCTTCCTGAGTAGTAAAATTTATTTTAAATTACTTTTGGGATACTCAAAGCATATTACAGCTACACAACTCAAGCTTTATCAGGGACACTCTCAGGCCCCGAATGTACCAGCCATGGGTCAAAGGAAAAAAAAACCCAAAAACCACAACTATAAAACAAACTCAAGGCATTTCTAAGTTTTTTCACATTTACAGGGTAAGGCTTAAACTAGAGGCTGAAACAGTGGTGGGGAAAATGTTCTTAAACTTTATAGCAGGTTTAACTGGAAACATTTCTATTAAATAAAGAAGGTTTGCCATAATCTGGGAAATAGCTGTTACAGATTTATTTATCACTATCAGCTTACTTATGAAAATTTCTGATTTCTAAATGCTGTCACACGAAGATAACGAAACAAAGCATTCTTTTTAACTTACTAAATTCAACAAAGTAGTACCTATGAAAAAAGTCATCATTGATAGGAAAACAATTAACGATTCCATTGTACACATAATGCTTTCTGTAGCTGCTGTTAGTTCAAAGTTGGAATTAAACAGAAGTGGATAATTAGTAAAGGCTAAAATTAAACTGCAAAAGTAAACTGGCAAGGATTTTTTGTGCATGTTACATTAGTCATCTGCTCTTCAGTGGGAGACCAAAAAATTTTACCCAATTATATGAAATAACCTTTAATATATTTGAGCCTGAAAGTTTCAAAGACAATGCTTATCAGTTTTTATGTATTTTTTAAAATTAAAAATTTGTTTTTTGACAATAGTTTGATATACCAATAATCCCTAATTATTTTGAAAAGCAGGCAAAATTAATTTTTGCTAATGTTACTTCTAATTTTACTGTTAAAGACACACGTCTAGACACGAGTTTATGCTATTTCTTCAACCTTTAGCATTTTAAATTCACAAGGCTTTAAAAAACCAAGAATGGCTCCATTTTTAGTTATGTAACAAGAACAAGAAATCCACCAGCACCAAAAATGTTTAAAACTCAGATCTTTAGTAGTAGTCTTTAATACACTTACTGTAGACTTAAAAAGTAATAATTTGTTAAAGCATGCACAAAAGTATAATAGTGAATAAAAATCACAACTGACAAACATATTGGTTAACATTCCAGACATGTATAACCAATGAACATGGCCTCGTTTTTTATTGGTATTCACTTCAGTAACTTGAATCCACAGATATGAGCAGTATATAACCAGAAAGTCACAAGTAAACACAGATTATACATGCAAATTTCTGTTCACAAAGGTAACATGTGCAGGTATATGAATTAGAAGCATGCATCTAGAATTATGGCCAAACTGTCTTTAAAATGCAGAAATGTAAAATTACATCTTGAAAATACAAAGAGATGGTCTACACACTTCAAAAATCAAATGTTGCTTATACCAGAGATGTATGACAGCTACAGGATTCAAGTGACAAGCAGTAAGATCTCAAAAAATTAATACTGGTCAAAGAGAACTGGAATATTTTTACATTTCACTGAAAATACATTGAACTACTAGAATACGAAATCTAGCAGGAACTCAGGGAAAAAAATTACAAAATCTAAAGCCAATTACTTAATATTTCTTATACCTAAACAACAGCATGACATTAAAAGAAAACTGCACCTGCATTTGAATTGCTAATCTCACATTAATCAAGTTCGCCACAAATGAAATGCAACCAAAGAAGCTTCAAACTCCAAATGAAAAGTCAGCAAGGCTCAGATTAAAATGTGGAATGTTTCAGATGAAAGTAATAAAAATACAACTGGTTTTGTTCTTTATTGAATGGAATCAAACGTTGACATTTCTTTGTCGCTTGGAACTACTAAATTTCATTTTTCTGAATGGTTCTATGTTATCTTTTTCTTAGTGGTGCAAGTTGTCTTAAGTAGCTTACGAAGTCAGTCTCTACAAAGTATTTCTGTCTGTTGCCGTTCTGATAAAAGAAAAACTATTCTTCATTAACTTAACCGCATATGTATTTTTTGCTGTAACACTTAACACATGAACAGACATCTATTATTTCTCCACTAAAACAAAAGAGTACAATAGTCTTCTTCTAACTATCAGTATTGTATTTAAAAAAGGTTAACATTAAAAACAAAGAACCATTATTTTCTTTGAAATCATTAAATCTTCTTGCACATCTTAAGTTTCCTTCTTCTGTCTGCGTTCCTCTGCCAATTTATTCAGAAATTTCTGAAGAGAAAAAAGAATTACACAAATTAAGTCACCTAAGAGAAATATAACATATGGATTAATTCCAAAATAAAACATTCTACCCAAGTTTAGGGACTTACAGTCTAATTTTATTAGTAATTTCAAGAATGAGTTAATTCTTATTAGTATACAAAACTAAACTGATTCGGGGCACCACAATAAAGCATGGGAAAAAAATGGTAAAATGTAAAAATGGGTATTTCAATGTAGTGATTAACACCCTAATTTTTAGAGATGAGAAAACAAAGGCCACAGTAACACAGAACTAATGCTATTCCAACAACATACATCAGTTAAAATGACATGCATTTACTTTAACGCTCTATTCATTAAACTAGGCAGACAATTTCTTAAGGTGCCAACAGTAAATATTTTAGGCAACTACTCAATTCTGCATTAAATATAGCACTAAAGCAGCCATAGATAATATTTAAATGATTACGGCTGTGTTTCAAGAAAATTTTATTTATAAATGGTGGCTTGGGCCATAAGTGTGGCTTGTTTACCTATCCCATTAGACAGACGGTGTACAATCTATAAAGTTTCTAGACACCAGAGATCTGTTAAGACTAATGGAAGTACAAAAGATATTCCAAAGTCTAATCTAAAACGTCAAAAGTTTTTTTTTAACATCTCATTGGAATTTATAAACTCTATAATAGTTACTATAAATTGATGAGAGGGTTAAAAGTCATTATATCTTTGAAAAAACCACCACTCAAACCCCCAAAACCAAAACTCCATACACCCAGACAAGTGTAAATTATTTATTAGCAAGATATTGTATAGAGTAATAATAATTTCTTAATGAAGTTGATGAAAATTTCTTCAAAATACATGGCAACAAAAAAGTGAGCCACTGCCAATAGTCCAAATATCTCATTATGAAGCATAATATTGTTTATATGTATCAAGCACCTGAAGATTTCTTTCATATTATTTCCATATTCTCCTAGGCAATACAGTTCTTGACTCCAAACAGCTTTAATTCAAAGCAGGTATTTCTACTAAATTGTTGTTACCATTGAAAATGAACGCCATTGGTTTTTTTTTTTTTTTTTTTGAGACGAAGTCTTACTCTGCTGCCCTGGCTAGAGTGAGTGCCATGGCGTCAGCCTAGCTCACAGCAACCTCAGACTCCTGGGCTCAAGCGATCCTACTGCCTCCGCCTCCCGGGTAGCTGGGACTACAGGCATGCGCCACCATGCCCCGCTAATTTTTTTCTGTGTATTTTTAGTTGTCCAGGTAATTTCTTTCTGTTTTTTTTAGAGACGGGGTCTCACTCTTGCTCAGGCTGGTCTCGAACTTCTGAGCTCAAACAATTCGCCCGCCTCGGCCTCCCAGAGTGCTAGGATTACAGGCATGAGCCACCGCGCCCAGCCGCCATTCTTTTTTTAATAAACACAATGGTAAGAGACACATAGGTAGTAAAGAACAGTTACATTTAAAAGAAATAAAAGTGGTCGGGCATGGTGGCTCACGCCTGTAATCCTAGCACTCTGGGAGGCCGAGGCGGGCGGACTGTTTGAGCTCAGGAGTTCGAGACCAGCCTGAGCAAGAGAGAGACCCCGTCTCTAAAAAAAATAGAAAGAAATTATGGACAACTAAAAACATACAGAAAAAATTAGCCGGGCATGGTGGCGCATGCCTGTAGTCCCAGCTACCCGGGAGGCGGAGGCAGTAGGATCGCTTGAGCCCAGGACTTTGAGGTTGCTGTGAGCTAGGCTGACGCCATGGCACTCACTCTAGCCAGGGCAACAGAGTGAGACTCTGTCTCAAAAAAAAAAAAAAAAAAAAAAAAAAAAGAAATAAAAGTGAAACAGCCAAGAACTTGAATTATTCCAAGATTCAAGGCTACCTGTATCCATTTAGTCAACACAGAGAACATGACTTTTTATTATAAAGCAGTATGAAAAAATAAGTTATCTACAATTATGAGTGTTTTACTACTTTCAAGTGTTCTTCAACTATCTACTTTCAGTAATTAGTCCTTAAAGGGGCCACTAGCTAAAAATTCAAATCTCAATATATCCAAATAGGAAATATTCTTAAGTTATGTTGTGCTTTATTAATTTATGCTTTTATCTTTATATACTGTTGGTCATAAAAAAATTGGAGTGTCATTATCAATAAATAATGTCGATGTAAAAATCATTAAACATGAAGAGACATGACACTTCACTTATTCCACTTGGCATTCAAGTCTCCAGCATCTTACAAAGTAGAGAAATTACAGTCTAAAACCAATGAGAGAATACCTGAATAAATTTATCATATAATTTATAATATGGTTAGAAATAACTAAATTATTTAATTTGGGCAAACTATGACAACATGTTCAATAGATGTTTCTGGAATCCATAAACTGCTTAAGGCCCATCAATAAAGGGAAAAAAAAGGTTATTTTCAGGATGAAGCAGTATACTGGATCCAGAGTAATACAACACACATCACTTATATACCCCACTTATTTCCATAACTTAAATGATTCATTAGTTTTCAAAACAGAACTCCTTTTCTTAGATTCAGCCTTACCTTTAATTTCTGATAATGAGGAAGGCTGCTGCAGTGAGTATTCTTTGCAACTTCTTCATTTGTATAAAAGAGTGAACACAGCTTACAGTAAAACCCTGTTTTAGGTATCACATAGTCTATACCTAGAAACATAAACATATATTCTTACAAATTAAGTCAACTGAAGGTTTTATTTAGTATTCTCAAATCTTTTTACCTGTCAATATATTTTAAATGAGACATTATTTGTAACAAGTCCAATATGGTCTAACTTAAAAACAAAACCATGACATTGTTTGTACTTAATTGATATTTAAGGTCCGATCTAATTGTACTTTTTAAGACAGAAATATAACAGAAAAACAAAACAAAAAACATGCAATTTGTAGAAAACTCTGCGAGGAGAAAAAACATATTGTGAAATGGTAACACAAAATAACACGAAATCAGGAGACATGGGAAACAGGAAAAGAGAACAGCATGTCAACTGAAGTTTAAAATTATTCCCTACAGAAATAAAGCTAATTTAAAATGCTATCAGAGCTTATATAAAACCAATTTTAAACTCCCATTTTATTAAGAGTTTGCTGTAGAGGGTGGAGAAGGGTGAACAAAGACTTAAATCTCACCAACAGGAACATTGGGCTGATATGGTCCAATTCTATACTCATCTGGGATTGTATAGTCCTCCTTGTTTTCATCACTTTGTCCATCTGCATTTTCACTTGTATCTTTGTTGGGATCGTCGGGATTCTCAGCAGATTCAGCGCCTGGTTCTGTGCTTTCCTCATTTTTAATTCCATTTTCCAACGCTGCTTCGTTTTCTTGATCAAGTTCCTCGATCTTGTCCACCTTAATTTCAACCAAACCATCATCATTTTTGTCACCAGATTTAAATGCCATGCCCGATTTACGAAGTTTCTGAAGTTCCGAATCTTCCTCATCACCAACCTCATCTAGAGTGACAAAACCTTCCATACTCCCTGGGAAACGACGCTGTTAAGAAAGACAAATTTACTCTGCAACAATTATCCTGCAGCATCCCTTCCATTTACTTTACTTGAAGGGAAAGGGATAGCGTCTTTATTAATTCTCTCTAAATACTGATTTTTTCCTTTGTCCTCTAAAATCACTTTGATTTAAAAAACAATTTAGTTTGTTTTAAAACTAAATAATGGAAGACCTGCCTCACACAGAGAGGAAAAAGTAAATGAGACAAGGATATTCATATTTTATACTTTCTGAGACTGATTATGCTGCTAAGGGATGTGTGTAAAAGAACTTGATTTGATAAAAGTAGTTATGTCCTTTGCAAGAGACAGTATCTTGGCCGGGCGCGGTGGCTCACGCCTGTAATCCTAGCTCTCTGGGAGGCTGAGGCAGGGGGGATTGTTTGAGCTCAGGAGTTCGAAACCAGCCTGAGCAAGAGTGAGACCCCGTCACTACTAAAATTAGAAAGAAATTAATTGGACAACTAAAAATATATAGAAAAAATTAGCCGGGCATGGTGGCGCATGCCTGTAGTCCCAGCTACTCGGGAGGCTGAGGCAGAAGGATTGCTTGAGCCCAGGAGTGTGAGGTTGCTGTGAGCTAGGCTGATGCCACGGCATTCTAGCCCGGGCAAAAGAGTGAGACTCTGTCTCAAAAAAAAGAAAAGAGACAGTATCTTATGATAACTCTTGTTCAGAGAAAACACCTAGAGTGAAATAATGTAACGGGTTAAGAAATTAGGCTCTGGAGCATGACTGCCTAGGTTTAAATTTTGGCTCCGTCGCTTATAAATAGTAAGAACTAGACTGAGTTATTAAACTTCTTCATACATCAATTTCTTTTATGGAATGGGAATAACAATGGCACTTAATTGCAAGGATTACATTAATAAATATATAAAGAGCTAAGATAGATTTATGACACGTAATAAATGCCATTGTCAATAACTACTGGCTCTTACAAGTGTAAACATATTATACAACAATCATCCACTCCAGTCAGAAAAATATAGTAAGTTATTTTTGACCAAGCCATCAAAACCTGGAGGTAAATATTAGTTTTCAAATAGCTGAATGTTGCTTAAAAGGAACCAACAGAATAAGATGGCAAAACTCTCATTTTACTCTACATTTCAAGAGCCATTTAACATTAAAGGGATTGCTTCAAAGGCATTTTTGATGTCCTAATCTTTAAGATTGGTAGTCAACACAACATGGGTCTTTTGTTTTACTATTCTTTATACCATGTCTTTTTACATTTATATTCACCTTATATGTGCTTGTTCTAATAAAATTGTTTTCAAAAGTATTAAAATATCTGACCACATCTACATTTCTCAAATAGGAAAAGCTCTTCAAATTCAATAATTTTGGAATTAGTGGCAAAATGTTTTAAGTATCTTGGGTCAGTTAACTTACTACAAACTCATACCCCATCTATTAAAAATATAAGCTGTACTATAAGGCTGCCTACTTACACAAACAATACCACTACACTACAGAAGCAAATGTTAGGTCCTTTTCCTTCAACATTGAAGTTTCTTTTTTGTTTACGCTGACTTTATTTTTAAGCAACTATAATAAAATGTCTTATTTAATCTATTTATTGCAGAGTTTAGATTTAAATGTTTATATTTTGGTTCATATATGATCACTTTTCTGATAATTCTCCTTATCTGCAAGAGTAATTAATTTGAAACACTCATCTCATCTAGTGTTCTATTAAAAGTTAATATAAGATTTTCCTTTACCTTTTTAAGCTTTTTCTTTGCTGCTGCTGAAGCACTTGCATCTTTTTTCACAGCTTTATCCGAAGGCTCCTTTTTCCCCTCAGAAGTTACATCACCTAAATTAGCAAGATCGGTCTCATCTCCCACTGAACTGCCACTTTCTAATAATGCTGCTGCTTCTTCTTCATCTACAAGTAGCTCATCTTCAGATTCAAGAAGCATGTTGGGTTCCTGCTCTGTCTGGTCATCCTTTGTATCTTTCTCACCATCTTCACCTGACTTCTCTTCTTGCTCTTTACCTTCGGTTGCACTTTCAGTCTTCTGGGACCCATCAGTTTTGGATTTCTTATCACTTGGAGATTCTTTGCCATCTGGAGAGTAAGATCTTTTTCTGAAATCAAAAAGATACCCAATTATTCTGGGTTTGAAAAATAAAAGTCTAATGTACCAGTGTATACAAACACACACAAAATGAAATTACCGGGATTTATCTTTTTTCAGTAAGTCAATGCCTCTATTGGGAATCTAGAAGACAAAAGTTTTGCAGAAGTTAAATATATTAATTTGCAGAATATATAATTATCCAAGAAATAATTGGTGACCATCCCTTAAATAGTCAACTCAGCTTATCCCTTTAAGCATACCCAAGAACTTAAGCTGTCTACAGTCAAAAGTTTATCAATCACCATACCAACAGAGAAGTAGATAATAAATTTTGGTAGTGGAACTTTGTTAAGATCTTAAATATAGGGCTGGGCGCGGTGGCTCACACCTGTAATCCTAGCTCTCTGGGAGGCCGAGGTGGGCGGATTGTTTGAGCTCAGGAGTTTGAAATCAGCCTGAGCAAGAGCGAGACCCCGTCTCTACTAAAAATAGAAAGAAATTAATTGGACAACTAAAAATATATAGAAAAAATTAGCTGACATGGTGGCGCATGCCTGTAGTCCCAGCTACCTAGGAGGCTGAGGCAGGAGGATCGCTTGAGCCCAGGAGTTTGAGATTGCTGTGAGCTAGAATGACGCCACGGCACTCTAGCCCAGGCAACACAGTGAGACTCTGTCTCAAACAAAAAAAAATCTTAAAATATATAAAAGCACTGGAAGTCTCCCTTACAGAACACCAATTTAAAAACTTCAGCTACTAGCCGGGCACGGTGGCTCACGCCTGTAATCCTAGCCCTCTGGGAGGCCGAGGTGGGCGGATCATTCTGAGCTCAGGAGTTCTAGACCAGCCTGAGAAAGAGTGAGACCCCACCTCTACCAAAAATAGCAAGAAATTAATTGGACAGCTAAAAATATATATAGAAGAAATTAGCCGGGCATGGTGGCGCATGCCTGTAGTCCCAGCTACTCGGGAGGCTGAGGCAGAAGGATTGCTTGAGCCCAGGAGTTTGAGGTTGCTGTGAGCTAGGCTGACGCCACGGCACTCGCCCCAGGCAAGAGAGTTATACTCTTTATAAAAAAAAAAAAAAAAAAAAAAAAAACTTCAGCTACTAGAAGACCAAAAAAGGGTTCTTTTTAAATAACATACTTCTCTCAACAGGTTTATCTCTTTCAATAAACCTGTATTTCAATAATCTATTTTTAACATACAGAAATGTAAGAATGTTGTGGTTTGAAATATGTGAAAAGCTTTTAAATGATGACAGACAAGTACTACATACCCTCAGTACCAGTTTTTTATATTTCTCAGACAGGTCAACCTTTACACATCTCCCCTGAAACCAAAGGGCTTTCTTCAAACAATGGTCAACCATTGCCATTGCATCTTCTCTTGTCTCCATTTCGATGAAGGCCTTAAAAAGAAAATTGCAATAATGGCACTATTTTTCACAGAATTGTATTAAAACTCCAGTGTCTACTATTTATTCTATATACTTGTTAGGGAAATTCAACCTTTAGCACAGCGATACTGGTAAGAGCTTAAGAACACTGAATAATATAAAGGCAAGGTGTCAGATATACAAAGTCCCCAAGAATCACTGTAGCAACAAACATTAAACCACTTATATATACTCCTTCTGAAAGTAAGTAATAAGCACAGCTGGGTGAGGTGGCCTGTAATCCTAGGACACTGGGAGTCCCAGGCAGGAGGATTGTTTGAGCTCAGGAGTTCAACCCTGTCTCTACAAAAAAACAGAAAAAAACTAGCTGGGTGTGGTGGGGTGCACCTGTAGTCCCAACTACTTGGGAGGTTGAGGCAGGAAGTTTGAGCCCAGGAGTTTAAGGTTGCAATGAGCTACAATGATGCCACTGTACTCTAGCTGGGGTGACAGAGGGAGACTCTGTCTCCAAAAAAAAAAAGATAATAAGTTTATTGGACTATCAGACATCAATAAAAATACAAGAAAAATAAAAGCATAGAAGGACACAAACTTTAAATGCTGAGTTACAAACGTGTTTAACAAAAGAAAGAAAAGATGCTCTCCTTTCTTCAAATTTTCAAAATTTCAAGTATGAGATAATGTAATTCACCTATTAAATTCACAGATTTTGAAGTCTGAAATATCCAGTGTTTGCAAAGTACTCTCAAACAATGCTGGTGGAAATATAAATTGGTGTAACCTTGCTGAAGAGCAATTTGGCAAAATCAAAGTAAAGAAAGCAAGTATCAGGATTCAGAATTAAATAGTGCTACTAGCCAGGATAAAGGACCTTTACTTTCTACTTTTTAGTATTTATTCAATCCTTTACTATGAGCCATCTACTGAGATTGAAAAAAAAACAAAACAAAACAAAACACCTCTAACAGTTAACAACAATAAAAAAACAATTCATCACTGTATGGGCTAAGAAAATTTACCTGTAAGGTAAAGAAAACTACTTCCCCCTTGCTTTCCTCACTAAAATGAGGATATACTGAAAAATCTTAAAGCATTTTGAGAAATTTATCTTTTTCAAAACCTCCATATATAAATTACCTGACTCTTCATCCTCATCAATATATAATTCTTTATTTTTCCGTAAGGCTCAGCAAGCTTGAGGACAGCGCTGTCAGAATAGCCAGAATGGGGTAAATTGCTGAGATGTATCACACGTCCAAGCTCTTGCTTTTGATCAAATTTCTGATCTGGCTTCCCTTCGGGTTTCTTTAATAAACAAAAAAGGGGTGAGTATACTGTAATTAATAGTCAATAGTCAAGAATATTCTAGATTTTAGCAACAATTTGCTAAATAATCAAAGTTAAAAAACATTTAAATGGTTATTAAAAGTGATATACAACATGAACAAAAAAATAGGTATTACCTTTATTCTTTTATACTTCTGAGATAAATGAACTCTCACTGGCTTGCCAAATACTAATGCTGGTGTGGTTGTATAATAATCCACTGCAGCTTGAGCATCCTCTGTGGTTGCCATTTCAATAAAAGCCTGTAAATGTACAAAAAAGCATTTCTAAAAAACACTGCCCCAAATCTTTTGAGATAATATATTTAATCATTAAACTGAAAGTATTTTTAAGAACTGAAAAACAAAAAACCAATGTTGCCAATTTGCTGTTTTATTAAAAAGCCACTTCAGATTATATTCATGCTTCTAAATTATATTATCATTTATTATGCCTATTAGATTGAAATAATGATTTGGTACCATTTTGTTATAGATCTGAAATGGCTTTTCAAAGAATTTTCCTTTTACAGCTCTTATGGTAGTATGATAATAAAGACAATTCCTATTTCAGGACCACAATTTATAAAGATCATGATAATCCACCAGTACTCAAATATTATTGACATATATAAACTATTGGTTTTTTCCTCTATTATATTTCAAACTGATGATTTAAGATTTCATTAATTCCTTTTCTAATACAAAATCATTTAATCCCTTTAGTAAATATATATTAGTAAAATGAATACATAATACTCTTCTTTCAACTCATACCTCATTAATTTTATTTAGAATCAAATGATTTGAAATGACTCCGAATGGTTCCACGAGCTGTAACAATTGGTATCTCAAGTTTTTCCCTCGTTGAAAATCCATGATGTGAACAACTCGGCTAGTTTCCTATCGGATAGGAATAAACCAAGTTATTAAAAGTCTATTTAAAACAATATGAAACAGGTTATGCATCAGAACTTTCATAGTCTACAATTTACCAGAAGAGAGTTAAGTAGTTCAAATATTAACTCATAACTACGTATAGCAAGTCAAATTTCACTGGGGTAAATTCTTTCTGACTATATCCAAATGGTTATACTATTTCAAAGTTTCAGAAGATAATCTCTACACTGGTTTTTAAATTGAATACTGTGTACATAACTGGACAGCAAAGTTTCTAAGATGCTGAATCAAGGTGAGATCTCTAGACCACAGGCATATAAAAATTAAATTTTTAACTATTATCAAAGCCATACAAAAACCCGATTGTTTTCAAACTACAGCAGTGTTCCTATAGTAAAGACCACGATAAAGACTTAATCAGTAAGGACTTAAGTCAAATCACATTTCCCAAAACTGTAAATATGGGAAAAGCAAGAGCTGTATTACTGACCACTCTGCCTTTTTGCATGTGTCTAGGTCCTTGCAGGTTCCCATTTCCAGCACCTTTATGGGAGGGAAAATATTTTTTTCAGTCTTTTCAAATAAATATACTTGCTATAAAGAAGCTATTTTAATTGAAAATGGACATCTTTCAAACACAAATGAAAACGTTATTGCCATATCTTTTCATGCAATGTTATTTTTCAGTAACATTTGAATGAGCCTTCTTTTGCCTATAATCATTGTATTTAATTTTTACGGTAAAAGCTATTAGGGAAAAGTGACATGAATTTTGTATAATCACCCAGATTTCCTCTTGGTCCAACTGCTGGTCCCCCAAGATGAAATGAGGGAGGTGGAGGTCCCAGGATTCCTGGAGCTGGGTTTGTAGATTGCTGCAACATGAAGGGATCACCCCTAGTAATATGAAGACATAAAACATAAAGTATGACAAAAAGTCCATCAGAAATAAATAAGATTTTATTGTTAAAGAACCTCTTGCATGACTGTGACCACTTCACTATTTCAGGGCATCTATGTGTCAAGTAACTAGGCAAAAATCTAAATTAACAATAAAAGAATAAAAATTACTATATAAAATATTTGCTAAAAATTTTTTCAACTACAGTGAATTTTATCAAACCTCATTTTTGTAAAGAAACTCCAAAAATATTTTTATTTATGAAATGTTCAATGTTAAACCTGAATCTGTACACTGACCTCCTTTACAAACAGTAGCTTAAAAAAATTTTTAACTTACATTGTGCACAATCAATTACATTCCGTACATTGATCTCCTTTACAAACAGTAGCTTAAAAAATTTTAACTTACATTGTGTGTCCTGTATCATTGTCAGGATTCCATTCTGGGTAGCTTTAAAAAGACCAGAAAATTATCTTTAAAATAAAACTGTCCTTTTCACAAAGTAGCCTCGTTTGGCCTCTAAAATAGAGATCATTTATTAGTAAAGTTATCTGAGAGTCTACATGTTAGAAATATTAGTTTCAAAGCATGTCCTATAAATACTTCAAAAGAAAAAATTCAGAAATTCAAAATAATCCAAATTAATGAGAATAAACTTTTGTATTGCTTGCAAATGTAGGTAATATATGTTGAAATTAAATTTTTCCTATATTTGTTAAATCTTAAGGAGGAAAACTGTTGCACAAAGAATTAGAAATGTGGATGACATAGAAACAAGAACAGACCACAGATTTTCCTTCAATATTAAACACCAAGAACAGAGTTGCATTGTGACATTAGAAAGAAAGGATAGCCCTAACAGAGTTAGGTATATGTGAAAACTGCAATTCCAGTGAACAATGGGACAGTGTGCTGCTTGTGCAGGGAGTTTCTTTAGGAATTCCATTTCCTGGTAGCAGCTTAAACTCAGAACCAAAGGCATCTCAAAAGCAAAAAATACGTTATTAAGGATTTTGCTTGACAGCTAATTAGAATCTTTTAATGACCCCTTCCCTCTCTTTTCTCTATCTTCTGTATTTTTAGAGCATGTTATTATTTAAAATGCTATTATGAATCCACTCTACATATCAAATGTTACCTTTCACTAAGCCTATTACAAATTATTTCAATTTGTATAAAAAAAAGACCAATGCGTATTTATCCTAGAAATAATATTAAATAACAATGTACTGCTATCACTGCATCTAATATTCAATATAAGGTTTCCAGATCTAAACATTTTACTTGTAATTAGTATTGCCCAGACAGTATCAACTATGTGATAATAACATTGTGGATATTACAAGTAAATGATGAACTCCCAAAGACCAATAATGGCTGTTTCTGATTCACGATAAGGATGCTTTAAAGGTATTTCAAACTCCTACATTTCAAGAAGAAGCTGGCATCGACGACTGTGACTTGCTCCATTGATATGTTGACTCCACTCCTGCAGCAAAGTAAATTAGTAGAATTAACAAAAATAAAGCTAAAATATTTTCATCTGAACCATTCAAACTTTAGGATGTTAATGTCTATGCAGTACCATAGGCTATACAAACACCTGCCCATTCATTAAATCACACTGATTTAATTTAAAGCTATTTCTCTGAATCCTTGAAGCTTGATCCTGCCCTCAAATACGCTATGCACATTCTTGGAAAAACTGGATAACGTGGTCAACACACTTAAGAGACTTGACAAGGAAAAGATAAAGAGTTAATAAAGATCAAGAGTAGTAAGTGACCTTGAGATCAGCAAGGCATATTAATTTCTACGACAGACCATACTATGGACCATTGTATATTAACAGAACTGGCATTTTATAGCACTCTAAATGGTAAAATATCCATGTTTATATCTACTCTTCTAGGAAATATATGCTATAAATGTGATTAGTTAAAATAAAATCTTTAATTTAATTCAGCCCGTGAGGCATGTTTCAAGTGTACTACCTACTAAGTATGTAGTGAAAAATGCACCATGATTAGCTCGGCCATAGAAAGCTAACATAATTCAACAGGAATGGCTTATCTAGAAAATGATCTCCATTTATCAAATTATTAAGCTCCCATTGTATTTTCCCAAAATAAAGAAGTAAATTTAAGGAATGCGTGTTTCCAAATTTCAGGGATGGAAATACTACATTTTGCCAATATCTGTGCCTTTGTGGTTTATTTTGAATTTGAAGAAATTAACTTTATTTTATTCAAACAAATTCTCCTGACTGTAGGAAAAGAAATCCAAATATAAATGAGTTAACTGTTTAGGCAATATAAGAAAGAGGAGTTGGGTAAAGTAGGCTCTGCTGCTAGGTTGCCTATGTTACACTCCCCAAATGTATATTATTAGATGTGAATCCTTGGATCACACTGTTTAAATTCACTGGGAAAACATTCTCATAGAGTTGTGAAAAGCAAATGAGTTTAAGAGTCTGCTTATCAGACTCTTGCCAGGCACAGGGTAAGTGCTCAAACAAAACAAAACACCCTCCCCACAAACTGCTGCATATATCGCACTGTTTTGGAATTCCTGCTTTACAACTATTATTGGTGCTTCACAAATTGAGGCAATTTCTGTAAAAACCCACACTACCTAATACCATTACATCTGGATATAAAACATGGTTAGGCAATGTGTTTTTTAAGGGTGGGGGGTGTCTCACTTAGAGCTGGACTAAAATAAGGCACAAGATATTCCTTTTTGAAAAGTTTGGTATTTTATAAAAGAATGGTATTTTAGAAATGAGATCCTAACTTTGGAAAAACTGATTTATACTATAGTAGTTCACATACATTCCTATGTCCTGACAGAATTAACTAAAATCCTGTGAAAGAACTAAGATGGAATATATCCAAATAGAATGGTACTTCCTTAGAATGTGGGGAGCTATCAAATACTATTCCCATGTTTTTAAAGCTAGATTTTTTTTTAAAATAATGGCTAACAGGCTGGGCACGGTGGCTCACACCTGTGATCCCAGTGCTTTGGGAAGTCAAGGTGGGAGAATCGATTGAGCCCAGAAGTCAAGAACAGCCAAACAGCCGGGGCAACATAGCGACCGTAGACTTGTTGGTGACCACTTTTAAAATGGCTATAAGCAATAACAGCCATAGGTAAAGCCCACAAAATTAAAAAGGATTAAACAAATTAAACATTAACTTAGACTTTTCTCAACTAAAAAATTTTCAGAATTTATTAAAAATATCCTTAAGTAGTAGTGTTTTGGCAAAGGAAATAAATGTCATCCTATTAGGCATGCTTCTAATTCACAGGAGGGTCAAAGGGTACACAGCTGAACAGAAATTATATCCAATTCCCCATGCTCTTTAAAGATTCAAACTTATGGTAAAGGTGTGTCTCGTCTTTTAAAGTGTTAGAAGGAAGGCCAAGATGAGAAAAATCAGTCATTTACCTCCCAAACCCACTCATTACTAATCTGTACTACTATACCTGATCTCTTACTGTTTGGTTTATTGTAAGGATTAAGCGAAAGGGTTTTTAACACCTACATCCTTGGATTCTAAGCTGAAGTAACTCTCATGTCAGATTAATAAAGAATAAGGATTCACTTTTTGAATTGAGACATTGCTATAAGAAAACTACATTCACTTTGATGTATTTGAGCTACCTTAATTTATATAAACAAAGAATAATTAAGGAAGCACTTTCAGAATGGCAGAATAAAGAATAATTTATGGGCTTTTAGAGTAATACTAAAAGAAAAAATATAAACTCAGGTGACAAGACAGCCAAAGGGCTGTAGTGGGGAATTTTAAGTGAAAGGAACCTGAGGAAAGTTTGAGATTGTGTAGAAAAGCAACCTGACGCTCTAAAATTACCTAGAAAGAAATAAAAGCGACACCATCACTTAAAGTCACCTAAAAATATCAAAAATGATACTCCATGATGACAGATTAGATGTTTTCCACCTAAGTTTATCTCATAGTAAGAAGAACTTTTGATCATGTAGACTATTTAACATTACCACTAAGTGAAAAGAACAGATTTTCCAAGTTATGCAGCAATACCAGAGAGCAGGATTAAATGTTTAAAAAATTTTCATTATCTACTTCCACCACAGGAATTTTCTATAAAAGTGTTTCTGTATCAGTTATAAAATGAGAAGAGTTCACTGCCAAAGTGAAATTTTAATTATTTTTTTTCAATAATGCACATACATAGAAAACATCTTAGGGCAACTAGAAATTTTAAAAAATTCATGAATTTAAACTTCTTAAAACTGGTCCAATTTAAAAATATCATAAATTTTGTAAACCAAACAAATAAAAGGCCTCTAAAATAGTTCTTAAATGTACTTAGTATTTTAACATAATACCAAAAGTAGCAAGAACCTAAGCATTTTTACAGGCTAAAAGTATCTCTTATACTAGGGTAGGGTATCTTACTCTTGAATCCAATGTTTCATCAAATATTTAAAAACTGCTCTTTTGTTAATTTAGATCCACTTATTAGTTTTCTTCAGGAACTAGAAGGCAGTAAAAGTTGAAAATAATCATCATATACAAAAAACAAACTTTTCTCTGATGTAAGTCCTCTCATGGTTTCCTTTTGTGTTCCTTTATGATGTCCCAATCGCTTTATGACTCCAGTAGCAAAGATTTAAGTCCTTTAAAATCACTTTCATTTGAGACACTGCAACTATCTATTTTCCTCAGAATTTAGAGATCCTTTCTGAGCACACTGGCCATACTGCCATTTCTACTACTATTTCTTTATAAACGGACAAGAAGTAACAAAGAAAAAATTGGAGTCACCAAAGTTTAATGGACTTTTCATTTTATCAATTCACACCAGACCTAAAACCTGAAGTTTAATATTGAACAAAAACATAAATTCCATGATATATTAAACATATCCAACAAATTTAGAAAAAGGTAACAAGCAAAACATCTATCAATTAAAACTTGCTGGGATTCTATTTCTTAAATGAAAATAAATCTATAAACCTAAGTTTAGCATTTGTTAATTTACTTTGGTATGGATTAGAGAGTAACTGACATCCCAACATAGAAAAGGGAGTGATTGGTAATACTCTTTAACAGAATACTAAAAACAAAATCTGTAAGGATATGATTTAGTCTACTAAAAAATACTCACTAAAAAATGCATATCAAAGGAATAGATATGAAAAGAAAATGATCCTTCCAGATGTTACTGTAAAGAAAAACCCATGACAGTAACCATCAAATCAATTTCATGGCAGCAACTTGTTCCAGTTAAGTAGAATAACTACATAGTATATCAGGAAAAATGGATGGTCACAGATTACAGATCAAGCTAATGGGGTGGTATATTGTTGACTTCTTGTCAACTGCACTGTATGCTGGGAAAAAAAACCAGTGAGAACGAATAACGCTGAAAAAGTTGAAAGAGAAGGGACAACGTACTTTAAAGGGCATTTTGAAAAAGTTCCCATTTTGCCAGATGTGATAATTAAAGCAAAGGAGAATTAGATTTTTTTTTTCAAATGACTATACCAGAAGTCTAAGTCTAACTCAGAAAAAGAATTTGTTTATGAGGAACATAGAGCAGGATTCTGTAGTAGTTGATTTGTTCAAGTCTCTAAAGGGATAGATGCAATATGGGATAATAAAAAGTGAGTTCTGAAGTATGTTTAAGAAAGTTGTGGAAAAGGAGAAAAAAAATGATGAAAAATTTCAGTCACAGCATGAGAGTTTGTGTTAAAGGGAAATTAAAAAAGGAAGAATGAACTAATCTAAAATATGAAACATACTGAAACAAACACCAGGGCTCTACATTAACTTTCCCTGTAGCCACAGATAAGGAAAAAAGGAGAATTGTTCAAGAATACATCTTTACTACATACAAATCAGCAATCAAGACAGATGGAGAGCTGAAATCTAGCATCCTGAATGGTAGAGCACATTGACTGCAAAAAAAAAAAAAATACTTAAAACAATTCAACAAGCAGACAAAAAACCTGCTTAAATATATGATTAAGAAGAACATATTGATGCCAAAAACCAACAAGATAATCCCAGTGGATGACAGCTTTGTGGCCAGAAGTAATCTAGGCAGATTGTATTAATGTAAAGCCCTGGTTTAAAATGCTCAAAAACAATTACCTTCCAAATAAAGTGTTCTCAAAAGTAAAAAATTCTCGATCAACTCAGTGTCATCAGACTACAGACTTAGAGTAAAAGATATAGGTAAATACAGAATAGGCACTACAATGTAAAAGAAATTAGAAGCATCTGTTGCATTAACTCACCTTATTAGAATGAACTGGCAAATCACATATAGAGCACAGATGGGGATAACCCTTCGGTAAGAGTCCATGGAAGTCTTCAATATTGCTACTTGGAGGAGCGCCCCTCTTTTTCTCAAAGAGAGATCTCTCTTGTAAGGGGCCAGGACCACGTCCCATTCTCTCATACTCACTGTCAAATTTATGATAGTTATGCGAGGTCTCACCAAAAAAAGAATCATCCCTACACCTTTCTCCATCTCTTAATCTGTCATCTTCATAATCCATTCTGTCATAATAACCAGATTCTTGAGAACGACTTCCATGGTCATAATCAAGCACTGGGTTGAGACTAGGACCACGATCATCAAAACTATCTCTTCTAAAGTGCCTTTTTTCTTCCCAATCATCCCTAGGTACTCTGTATGGTGGCTCCCGTGTAGCAGATCTGCCATCTCTACCATAACTCAATGTAGGGCCTTCTTCAGTTCTCCTCCTTTTAAGCTGCAGAAGGATTTGGGGCAAATTCTCAGGAGTAATCTTGTCCTCTGGATAACGACTCAGTTCATCTAAGTCTCTAGCAGACAAACCAAAGCTGGCCAAAATGTTACTGGCCTGGTCTGCATCTCCACGGTGTTGAGAAGATAAAGGGAGTGGACCTCTACTTCCAATGTTAAATATAGACTGCAAATTATGGGAAGAAGTACTAGCAGAAGACAGTGCACTATGAGCTCCTTGTTGATTCAATGAAGAACTCATTCCAAGATTCATTAAACTAGCAAGGCGTGCAGTACCCTGGTTCATCCTTCCAAGAGATGCTGGCATACTTAAAGACTGGGTAGCAGCAGCAAGAAGGCCTATTCCTGCCGCAGACAGGTCACGCCCATGACCCTGTGAGTCCCTACCGAGAGATGACTGCTGGAATGACTTGGACATTGTAGAACTATCTCTTGTCTATTTTATAGATTTAAAAAAAAAAATCTTTTTAAAGACGGCCAAAAAGAAAGCTCAAACTAGAAAGCTAGGTTAACTTTGCTTCAAAAAAATGGTAACGCCAAGAAAAAGGATCAATAAGGACTGCAGAATCTTCTTCAAGCTGAGAACCAGCAGACAACTCTGTAGAAAAATAAGCAATTTTAGTCACAAATCCCTTTAAGTAGATGCCGTTTTTTTAAGAAAAAAAACCTTATGCATCATGTTGATTAAAAAAAACCATTTAAGATCTCAAACTTACAAGGAATTTATTACATATCTTAAACAGATTCCAGATGTATGCAGAGCCTGCATATAGATATTTAAAAAGCAGTCTTTCACACTAAAGTTTAACTATTAAAGGGAATTTCATACTGAGTTTAAAAACATTTAAATTGAAGGGTTAGATGTCTGAGCACATCAAAATTTCAGTAAAAATATAGATGGGTTTCTTCCTTTAGAAGAATAAAAATACACCCTATAGTATGATGCTTAAGTTCCAGAAGACTAAAAACAAAAAATCAAGGTCAGCAAGTCAAAGATGAATCAGTTGTATTGTGCTTTGGAAAATGAGACCTATTATCACTATCAGAAAGAACCAAGTAAAATCAAAAGTAAATGAAGGTTAGGTGTCAAGTACCTAGTATAAGATCTAAGACCAAACATAATAGCTGAGACCTTTATGCAGCAAAATCAATTTGAGGTGAAGACAGATGTGAATAAGAAAAATAAGTCATTTCCTACAGTTTTTAAGGATTTCTGCCCAAATTTAAGTCATACAACTAACTGCCTTCTTACTGACCATCCTACATCAGGCAGTACTTACTTGGTATCTAATCTTACAAGGTAAGGAGAACTAACTCTGGTCAGTACAGAAATAGGAGCACTCCCAAGGAAAAAAAACCTAGATACAGTAAATATAGGTATGATTTAAAGAAGGGAAATTTACCAAGTTATATCCACCAGTACTCATTTAATGCTCAGGGTTACAACATATCTAGAGCTCAAAACAGGTAAATATGAAAATGAGATCTCATTACACACATTTCTGTAAACTTTTCATACGAATAACCCAATCACCTGGCGAATTTAAGTTCTAAAAATTAAGAGCCCCCCAAGATGTATTTCTGGATGAAATTACCTTCATTTTTTCCTTAAATCATTAGCATTGTGCCTCAGAAACTGTCACATAAGAATTTGCAAAAAATTTACATGAGTCTCATAAAATATTCATTAAAAGATGTACACAGCTAACGTCCTTGGTGAAACAATTTTATAATCACAACTACATACAGAGGTAAATCAGAAGTTGTTTGCTACAGAATTCTATCATAAGGCATTGCTAAGTTTTGTATGTCTGATCATTAATACACCTAAGCACTACTAGTTTAACATGTTAAACTTTATTACAGTAAAAACCAGACAATATTCAATATGTACAAGTCTATTATGGGACCAATTCCACCAATGATAGATTAAAGCAAAGATATACTAGACGAATACAGTGGCTGAGGAAGTATTAAAAAAGTTACAGGCAAGAAAAGTTTAGATATAATAATGTTAAAAAAGACACATAAACACTATCAGAGGTGGCTGGAGTTACAGAAGATGTTTTTGCACACCAAGAAAGATGAATTTGAGACACCAAAGAAACTAGTTCTAGATGAGATCCACTATGTAAACTACTTAAGCTTTAAGATAAGACTAATAAAGACAAGTTGATTTCTTTGGATGAAAGTTTCTTTGAAATGTTTTATAAATGCCACAGAATGGTGGTTGAAATGCTATGTAAACACTGGTGGTCCCTGTAGCTTTTTTATCTTTGTTTACATATCTGGCTCACCTGAACCTAAATTTTCACATGTATTTCATTTTTTAAAAAGTCAAAACCTTTAGAGGGTTTTTAAAAATAAAAATGTTGAAATATCAGAGTTATTACTGATTACAGTTTTGACTTTCATGCTATAGCCAAAGCTTTCTACTACTAAAGAGTCAGTCTTTTGAAAGAACTATACTTCTCCCTCAGAAAAATTATATTATTATATGTATAATCTAAAAAATGGCCATGTTTTAAGGAAATATGGTTGTTAGATTACAGAGCTCAATTACATTTTTGGTAGCTTATATGACAACAGTGGATAAACAAAAGGAAAAGTTGAGAAGTGAAGGTAAAAGATGATAACCTTAAGACAAAACAGAAAATGGACGTCAGAAAAACTTAGAAAAGGGGCAAGACAAACAAATCCCAATGACAACAGGTAATTCCATGATGAAAACCTTAGTATTTTTGAGATACTCAGAGTTTCAATTTAAAATGAAGCTCCGTGGTTGGACTTCTAGTCAAATTGCAAATAATTAAACCAATTTCTAAAAATGTTTTTATTAGAACAAAGAAATTGGGAGATATCAGATATGACGACACTGTTGAGAAAGCACTTTTGAATACAGTTCCTCTACTATCTCTGGTCCATGTTAAACATAAAATGTACAAGCCATTTTTAAAGGTTCATTTACATGGGATCTGCTGTCTATTAGTAAAGTTAGCACAACACTGAGATATTTGCTAAATTACTAAAATTTTACAGATTAGTTTTCTTACTCCATGTTTCTTCCCATAATTGTAAAATTGACTTTTCATGGTAAATTGTACTAGAGGTTAACACAATTTTGAAAATAGTTCCTTTGAGAAAAAAAAAAAATCAATCGTCAAAATCCAATTTATCCACTTAAAATCTCTAATAATAAATTCTAAATGCCCACCAATACAGAAAGCACCTTCAATCCAAGATCAGGAAACATTAAAAACAAAACCTACTGCCGCAATCTGATCATCAAATTCTTAAGATATGAGTCTAAAACTCATTTTTATAAACAAATTCAAATAACTAACCTGGAACTTAAAACTATTTCATGATACAGTTTTAAATAGTCTTAAACAGATACTATCCCTATGTTAAAATTGTTACCAGTTAATATTCTATCTCCCATTCCATGAGTATCTGATATTCTTTATTGGATTTGTTTCTTCTCCAATTAAGAACTAGAATATTTCTAAATATTTCAGAAAACGACAGAAGTCTGACACATGACACACCCTGAAAATTCATGGAGAACAGAAGCAAATGGTTGTTCCAGATCTAGATTTCCTCCTACACAAAATAAAGATTACCTATAAGTCCTTAGTCATTCTTTCAGAGGGTTATTCATAGAAATTAATAAAACAAGCACAAGCCAACTTTAGTGCTTTAGAAGGCATTATAGGAAAAAATAAAAAGACCATCAGCTTCTAAATTTAAAATTAAAATTCTGTCTTAAAGGTATCTACTACTATCACATGGATCTTTAGCCATATTCTCAATTGTGTGAAATAATTACTTCTTAAAAGCTTGGGCCGGGCACGGTGGCTCACACTTGTAATCCCTGTACTATGGGAGGCCGAGTTGGGTGGACCGCTTGAGGTCAGGAGTTCGAGACCAGCCCGAGCAAGAGCAAGACCCCGTCTCTACTAAAAATAGGAAGAAATTAGCCAGACAACTAAAAATATATAGAAAAAATTAGCCGGGCATGGTGGCGCATGCCTGTAGTCCCAGCTACTTACGAGGCTGAGGCAGGAGAATTGCTTGAGCCCAGGAGTTTGAGGTTGCTGTGAGCTAGGCTAATGCCACGGCACTCTAGCCCAGGCAAAAGAGTGAAACTCTGTCTCCAAAAAATAAATAAATAAAAATAAAAACAAGTAATCTTAAAGTGGTTTTTTGATAACATCTACAAAATCATAAAAGATGGCATGTGGTACAACCATAAAAGTAGAGTTACTTAGGGAAAAAATATCTTCATGCTGACATTGTTTTAACCCTTTGATCTCACATATATAAAATGTGAGCACAGTGGCTCATGCCTGTAATCCTACCACTCTGGGAGGTCATGGCGAGAGGATCGTTTGAGGCAGGAGTTTAAGACCAGCCTGGGCAACATAGTGAGACCCAGTCTCTACAAAAAAACAAAAACAAAACAAAAAAGCCGGGCATGGTGGCATGTACCTATAATAATCCCAGCTACTCAGGAGGCTCAGCAGAAAGATTGCTCAAGCCCAGGAGCACAGCTATGACTGTGCCACTGGCACTAGAGCCTGGGCAACAGAACAAAACCCCAAACACACGTAAGCAACAGCTAAAAAAACTATAGTTTTTTATAATATTTTCCTCTTCTGAATGATAATCACACACAAAAAAGTGGTGAGAAATTTTCAGATTTGCCAAATGTTCTATTATGGCCAAACACCCTTATGATTAACTTATTCATGTGAAAATAAACTGAATATTGTTTAAGGGAGCAGTCAGCAAAACTAATTTAGTAAAAATGTCTTAACCAAGTCACTGATAGATGACAGGGATAGTCTGCTATCAGGAATTTCAAAGCAGCATCATTTGGAAAGGTAGCTTCTTGATTTTTGTCACTAACCACACAAAAATATTGATTCCTGTGGTCAGGACTTCTTTATTTAAAATTTTCTTCATTTATTCAATTTCATAATGGCTTAGTCAAAATTTACCAATATAGTTTCCACTTTAAAAGTGTTAGAAAATGTTCATTTTATAATGTTTATGTCATATCTTATCAATATATTTTATAACTATTTCATTTAACGGTTTGCTTTTTGATTATACAATCTGAGGATCTATTCAGTTTTCTTCCTACAAGCTGAGCCACTTTCAAATCTTATATTGTGTTTTTGAATGTCATAATCTCATCTTGCATGGCATGGGACTCAGTGGCTTAAGAGTTTTTTTTTTTTTTTAAATAAAACCAGTTATAACCTCCCCTCCCGCAAAAAACAAAGAAAACAAAAGAGAGAAAAACCCAGTTATTTAAATAATAAACCCATAAGAAATAAAACTCTATTAATTTCAGTTTTATACAAAGCTATGTGTCATTCTACAATACGAAAGATAAAACATTATAAAGTGTAGTGCCAGGAAAACTGAAAAACAAGTATAATATTTTTAATTGCTTTAAGACTACTACTCTTAATCCATCTGACAGACCTGGAGTCAGTCAACTTCTAGTCCACTTCTTGATCCTTAGGCTAATTAATGATAGGTTAAGTGTTGCACAGTGGCTTCAGCTGCTGAGAAGATAGAAAACGTCATGTTAATCAGTGGAAGAAATTCCCACTCAAACCTAAAATAATATTTTCTTTTTCCTAGGCTTAAAACATTTTCCTAGTGACTTTCAATTAGGCATGAAAAAAAATTTTTTTTGAGACAATCCCACTTTGTTGCCTGGGTGAGTGCCATGGCTTTGGCCTAGCTCACAGCAACCTCAAACTCCTGGGCTCAAGTGATCCTCCTGCCTCAAACTGGGACTACAGGAACGCACCACCATGCCTGGCTAATTTTTTGTATTTTTAGTAGAGACAGGGTCTCGCACTTGCTCGGGCTGGTCTAGAAATCCTGAGCTCAAGCTATCCTCCTGCCTCAGCCTCCTAGAGTGCTAGGATTACAGGCATGAGCCACTGAGCCCAGCCTATGAAATACTTTCAAATTGAAGCTACACAGGAAACTGATTAAAATAAACCCATACTGTAAGACAGAAATTATTCCATTTACCTAATAATGTTCACTCTTGATTTGATATATGACACAAACATGACTTTACTCTCTTCTCAACTTAAGCAAAATCAACAGTTTCCCTCAAGGCTCCATTTTATAGCCTTAAGACTTCTCCCTCCACTTAATATTCCACTCTCTGGACTTCCACAAATATTCGCACAATTCTGATTTCACATATAGTGAATTTTGAGGACCCAAATGCCTTGATTTGAATCCTGGTTCTACTACAAAATAGCTATCTGACCTTGAGCAAATTATTTCACATCAGTTTCCTCACGTGTAAAATAGGAATAATACCTACTTCACAGTAAGCACCACAGTCATCATTTTTTTGTGTGTAATTTGATCCTCATAAAACTAAGAATGTGATATTTATTTTTCCTTATTTTTACACAAGAAAAACTTTAGAGGTAAGAGATCCACGTGAGCAAGGGGCTTATAAACCTTTCTCACTTGTACTATTTCACAGATCAACTTTAATATCCTAACAATTTCCATTCAAAGCTGAAATTAAAATTTGAGCTTTGTCAAACCACTCCAGGAATCAGCTTTAAAAACCAGATTTAAAGACTGGTAGTAACTTTGACAGGTAAGATCATAGAAGAAGAGAAGCTGATTCTAGTAAAAGTGGACAACTCAAAACCATTTTCTTCTTCATTCTCTATTGCCAATCTGTGCTTAAATTATCTTCTTTCTCATCTTTCAGAATACAGCCCTTACCTTTCTATTCCCTCTGCTGTACCTTACTGGAGCTCCCAGTTCTGTCGCCTTTCATCCAAGCTCACAGCTCATCACCTTCCAATACAAACCACCTGAAATGCATTTTTTCACATTGTCCCGCTCAAAGACCTACTACTACTCACCACATGATGTCCACACTATGGTTTTCAATGCCTTTCACATACTGGTTCCATCCTACTTCTCTAAACCTATTTCCTACCATAACCCAACATCTCATAGAAAGGTCTGCTTGATAGTCCATTTACAGAAAATGCTTAGTGCTTGTGTAAAAACTATTATTAGCTGGCACGCACCCCTCCTGTCCTCATTTCATGCAATATTAGTAACTCTCTTAAGGTGCAGCATCCCCCTTTTAAAAATGCAATGTATTATACAAGCCACAGTGTATATACAAGTACCCAAGTTTAGAAATAGAACATTAACAAGACCTAAGAATCTCTTACCTGGCAATTTCCAATGCATCCCCACCCCACAGTTCCTTTATTTTTAGGTTTTACCATTTAATGTATCTATCCTAAAAACAAGTATTAATTTTGTATTTCTGAACTTCACACAAATTGCTTTAATATGTATTGATCTTGTTTTTAAAAATCGATGTATCCACATTTACACCTAAGTGAATTAAACCTACATTTTCACTGCCATATAGATACCATCATGTATGCACATATATCTACTCTGCAGGTGATGGACATTTAAACTGTTTTCAATTTCTTGCCATTACCAAGAATACTGCTAATATTTCTTGGTGTGCCTTGGTGCGTAAATGCAAAACTTCCCTCTCCAGGGTGCTCTTCCAGGATATCATGACCCACACATGGATAGACACAAATATATGTTAAATAGGTCTGCTGTTCCACATCTTTTCACAGAAAGAATATTTTAAGTTCAAACATCTATATTTCTTTGACATTAATCTTTCTTCACCAACTACTGCCTGAGTTAGATGCTCAAATACTTTAAATTTTCAAATTTTGCATTTAAATCTTCACTCTCCTTTGAGTTACTATACCAAAGGGGAATGTTTAATATCCTAATAATCCCCACAAAGTAGGAAAAAAATCACCATACACACCATCTTAAAGATCTGAAAATTAGGCATTTTCATGAACTGAAAGATGATATTGCAAATCAAAGATCCTAGTTAGACTCTAATATTAATTAAATAATTACTTTCTATATTTGCTGCATTTATTGCCAGCCCACTAAGATGCCTACCCTAAGCGTTTTATTTTTCTTTACTCTTCTTATCCAGCAGCAGTAGCTGGGAAGAGCTATTTACCCCACCTCCAACCATGAGCACTCTCTTTGTTTACCTACAACCTGTTTCTGCCTGAGGACATGTACCAACCACCACAAGTTATTGGGATTCTAGATCAAAGAGAATGCCAGATGTCATTTTTTTAAAGTTTCTAGGGGAAAAAAGCAAGTATTTTGCATCAATTATCTTTTAAATTTTAGAATAGTTAAAAAAAATTTAAACCTAAGCTTTCATTACTACTTCATACAGAACTTTCACAGAGCCTTGAGCCTGATCTATATAGAGAACATTAGAGCTTGATATACAAATGAAGAATTATATCATATCCCCCTCACATCAAAGGCACTCCCCACTCCATCCACACAGACCTGACGCAGTAATAAATTACATTCAGACCAGAAAAAAATAACGTAGCACTTTATATCATATAACTTCTATTGTCTTATAAGCCTATGTTTATGCCTACAATAATAGAAATGAACTGAGTAAGTTAAAATCTTAAGTTTTTAAGGTTTTAAGTGCCTATAAATCCATTTAAAGGCACATATCTAGGTTGGGCCCAGTGGCTCACACCTGTAATCCCAACACGTTCGGAGACCTCAAAGGATCGCTTGAGGTTAGGAGTTTGAGACCAGCCTGGGCAACATAGTGAGACCCATCTCTACAAAAAGAAAACAATTAGCTGGGAGTGGTGGTGCGCACTTGTAGTCCCAGCTACTAGGAAGGCTGAGGCGGGAGGACTACTTGAGCGCACGAATTGGAGGCTGCAGTGAGCTATGACAATGCCACTGTACTCCAGCCTGAACGACAGAGGGAGACCCTGTCTGGGGGAAAGGAGGGAGAAAATTCAGAGCCCTGGATCCTAATGATCCAATGAGAAAGGTCTACTATATAGCTAAGAATTACAAATTACAGCACTTCATTTCTTGGACAGTGTTAAGCCTTGGAATAACCAACCACATATATAGAAAGTAACAGAACTACAGTAGCAGTCTACAACCCTTCCATCCCAACCCCAACCAACCTAATATCCTCCATCCCACATATCAGTCATCCACTTTCAGAACCTGTTGCCAGAAGTGTGGGATAGTTTTACCTAATTGTAACCAAAGGAGCTACATAAAAACAAGTACTCTTAACTAAGAAATGTGCTAAGAACATTTAACAAACCATTATTCATTTCTTTGGTTTTGAGCATTCTTAAAATAGTTAATAGCTGCATTCATATTGTAAGCTAACTGGTATTAGTCCCAACCACAACAATTTTAACATTTTTACCTAGGAATCTTCTCAGATTCCTATGTTTACCTATACATAATAACTAGAGTATCTTAAATAACAAGTACTTTTTGTCACTTCTCAATACTCTGCACTTTTAGACTTCAGGAAGCTGGTTTAATTTTATCTTAATTCCCCTTAAAATTACATGAGATTCTCATCTTTTAAGCAGTTCTAGCATTTATTTACACAATTTTTTTTTCTCATTACAAAAATAAAGGTAATTTATTGTAGAAACTTCAGAAAAACACTAGGAAGAAAACACAAACTCATAATGCCAACATCCTGAGCAAACAATATTCTGGTGTACCATTTCTATTTCCATGTTTTACACAATCCTTTAAAAACAAAATAATCAAACTTGACATCTGAGGTTTTAAGATGTTCTCCTTCCCAGTTAATAATGCATACCATTATCATTTTCCCATCATTACTCTCTGCCTAAAATATTGTTTTAAGTAGCTATACAGCTTTTCATTTCCACATTAAAATTAGAAGATCCCCCAAGAGTCGAATCTTTAGATTTTTAACATGCTTAATGAGTAACATTAACATTTACACACACAAATCGTTGACATATTATTCCCCTAGAATAAATTCATGTAAGTATAGTCCTTCCATTGATTGAATCAGGACCCGAGGGTTCTAGACCACACCGATTAACTAAATTACCAGGACCTATCTAATCTTCTCTTTCATAAAATTAGGAATTCAAGCTATATGATACTTCCAAAATACGACATTATCGCCGCATTCCCCAGTTAAAATTTGACTACTTAATATCATTAACTGATTTATAATATCAAGGTTTACATTCTCTAAAAGTATCAGTAATAACAGTATGTTGAAAGACTTTTAACATAAATGTTCATAACAAAGGTGGTTAAATCATTCCGAATTAGTTCAAAATGCTACATAAGCTGTACACAGGTGAAAACGTAAATACATAAAGTGAAACTTCTTCTCTGGATAAAGTATAAACTAATGTTACAAGCATATAATGTTAAGTGCAAAGGAAAAAATGTAAATTTAAACCACTTCAACATAAATATCTTCCGGCTAAATGATCTCTTTCAAATCTTACATAACCAACCAGAAGAATCTTCACGTAGTACTTCAATGGTGTTTAATTTCGAGTACGTAAAAACATTCTATTTAAACGGAAAAGGCATGACCCAGTGTGTTTTTGCAACAAAAATCTGTACCCTCCCCGCCCTTATTTCTACAACAATACTAATGTTGAAAACTGTGTAGACTGCGCAGATGACGGAGCCATTAGTAAAATGATTTTTCAAAGGGAAATTTTATTTTGAACATTTATGAAAATAGCCTAAAATATAATTTTTGCTCCCATAGTCTATTTAAATTTTTTGGGTGAAAAATGTATTTTACCAACTATTGAAAAATCTAAACCAAGGTTTGAATGCGACCTCAATACAAAATCTCGTGACTACTACCTGCCAAATCAACGACTCTTCACATTATTCCAGCGCGCCTGAAAGACTAGAAATTTCGGAATCACCATAACCGTTCTAGAAATACCTGGCTGAAAAACTGTAACCGCTCCAACAGGAATATTCCACAGAAAAGAATATTTCACAGAACAGGGCCACAGGGCAGGATAAACACCTAGGGGATATTCATCCACCGTAAATGTAGAACACAGAACATGGCACAGCGCAAAAAATGAACAACGATGCGGCGACTACATCACGGTACTCTCCAAACCCTTTGTCTGGAAACCGGAAGGTCCCCCACCACACGATCCTCTCAGAGGAACCTCAACTAATAGTATTTTTATAAAGAGAAAAAGGATTCGAGGTGACTGACTAAACGAACAAATCACCTTCTTCGCAGCATACTGCAGAAGGCTTTCTCCACGACGCAATACGAAAAACAAGCGTTAACGTTTCATTTTGCGGCCATTTTTACGCGACGAGGGGGCAGGGAACTGTTTCTGAGGTCCAGCTAACACAGCGCGCGCGTGTGTGGGCGGGGGAGTCTGAGGGGGCGCTATGAAGCGATGGGCGAGAAGCGGCGCCAAGGCCGTGACACCAGGGAAAGAAAGAAACGTTGCTAAAACACCAAGCTTTCAGAGTCTGTGAAACCCTCCATTTCGGGGCAAATTTCCAGAGGAAAAAAGGCAAACGGATTATTTGGGGCTGGCGCTACCCAAGGACTTTGCTATCTTAACAGTCCTCCTCAAAGGGCAGGCCTCCAATGGACAGTCTGTCCCTCAGGCCTCGAGCGCTCCTCCCTCCCCCTCAGCGTTGCGGCCCGCATGTAACGGGTTTGTTGTCCCGCCCCCGCCCACAGAAAGCCCAGGACGCGGGAAGCTCCGCCGATGAGCAGACCTCGGCAACCCTGACTCTCCCGCCGTACCCAGGGCCTTTGACTGGTCGCGCGTCTCCCTCCGGGACCGCTCACCTCCGCTGCCCGAGAAGGCTGGTTGCGCCGCCACTGCGCTCCTAACATGGCGGCCGCCGATCAGGCGGCTCACATACGCAGCGCGGAGGGAGGCAGAGCGGAGGAGCGGGAGCGAGCAAGAAAGGCGCGCCGCCGGCTCCCCGCGGCCTCTGTCGCCGTCGCTGTCCCCTCCCGGCGGACACTGAGAGCCCCCGGCCACCCCACCCCGACTCTTACCCGCCTCACGCCTACCTTAGGGAGAGGGAGAGGGAAAAAGGAGAGGTATCGCTCTCCCAGCGAGCGGGACGCGGAGGCTCCCACAATCCCCCGCAGCAACGGCGCTGGTGAGAGGCGGCGGCGGCAGCGGCTGCAGCCCAAGAACAAACCCACTCTCGCGAGAGCTTGCACCCACACCCCCAGATCCTGTTCGGCGTGCTTCAGGCCCCTCCCCCTACTCGGCGCGCGCACCTTCTCCCGCCCTCGGCTGCGGTCGTTGTTCCCTAATCCAGGAACCCGCCTCTCTGTCACCCGGGTGAGGCGGGAAATGGAGGAAGAGCTACGGTTTACGAGTTCGAGTCCCATATCCAAAAAAAGGCTGCTCTTCAACCCCTAAATAGTATAATGCAACATTTAAATAGCACATGTATTAGAAGCGATTCCCGAGTCCCTGGCTTAGACACGGCTTGTATCCTCTCTGGTTCTGGATGTTTGCAGAGAAATGGTAGGAAGGCCCAGAGACTGGGGACACGATACCATTTTGGCTGGATTTTAAATCTCAGGAATTCCGTGCCCCGGAGAGTCCTTGGGGGCGGAAGACAGCGAGCCCATTCCCTTGAAAAGACCGCTGCTGCCATTTGTTGAAAGCAAAACATTTTGGGAACTGAAATACTGGTTCCTGATCCGGGTGCCTGATTCAAGCTGTCACATCAAGCGAAGTTGAGGCTTAAGTGAATTGAGTTTGGAGAGTCGATCTGAATGCCAGTCTCCAACCACTCTCACAGAACTCTCCGTCTGGAGGTAGGGAATTTTCCAGCACAATTAATGATTAGTAATTATTAATATTTATGGAGTGCTTACTACAGGGTGGGCAATGCAATAAGCAGTTTACACATAAGCTTACAATAACCCAGAAAGGCGGCTACTATCATCATTCCCTTTCGTAGATGAGAAAACTAAGCCATTAAAAGGTTACGCGACTTAACAAAGACGAAGGAACTAGTCAGTGGAGTCTTGATGACTCTTAACCAGGCACTACCATAAAAGGGCTTTGCTATCTTAACCATCCTCCCCAAATGGCATACATAACCATCTCAGGCTGTGGGAAACGTTTATCTACAAAATAAGTAGCAAGCTGCTGGTCCACAATATTACTTTACCTCAATCTAATTTAGTCAGTGATAGAAGTGTTTCCTGAGTGCCTATTGCACTGTATGTTAGGCCTCAGGGAAACAGCTGTTGACCAGACATAGGCAATCTTTGCCCTCATGGAGCTTACGTTACAGATATTGAACCAATTAAATGTGTATATAAATTGAGATAGCTGAGTAATCTGAGGGATGGGAAGCCTTCCTAAGAAACTGAGTTTGAGCTGTCTGATGAGTAGGCAGGCCATTAACTAGGTGAAGGGAATAAAGCAAACTCCTGCCAGAGGGATCAGAATGTGTGAAAGCCGTGGGCCAGCCCGGTGGTTCATGCCCGTATCCTCGCACTCTGGGAGGCCAAACGGGGAGGATCGCTTGAGGTCAGACCAGCCTGAACAAGAGCGAGACCTCGTCTCTTCTAAAAAAAAATAGAAAAAATTAGCCGGGCATTGTGGCGGGCGCCTGTGGTCCCAGCTACTTGAAGGCTGAGGCAGGAGGAGGATCGCTTGAGCCCAGGAGTTTGACGTTGCTGTGAGCTAGGCTGAAGCCACGGTACTCTAGCCCTCTAGCCCGGGGAACAGAGTGAGATTCTGTCTCAAAAAAAAAAAAAAAAGCAAAATATGTGAAAACTCTGAGGAAGACTTTGGGAAATTGGATAGATATTAAATAGGGTGAGAAGTAGCATAAAGCCTGAGGTTTCAAATACAAATGCAGAAGAACAGGCAGTCACCTGATGCCTGAGATAAATTGGTGAATACATGTCCTGCTTAATACCATTCAAAATTTTTAAAAATTTTAAAAGCTTATTGAATCAGATTTGTATTTTTGAAAAATTGTGCTCCCATCATGAAGACAATGCAGGGGGCAAAGATAGAGAACAGAGAACAGTAGACAAGTCGAAAAGATAATTTAGAAGGAAAAGAAGCAAGTCTTCTTTGCTTGGGTATTGGAGATGAGGGAGAGAAATGTAATGGACAACTATGTGGTCGACAATGCTGTCCGTTAGGAAAAGGAGCACTGGAAAAGAATGAGTTGCAGAGACCAGAATTCAAGTTCAGTTTGGGACACGTGGACTTTAACTAAGAAGTGGTGTGGGTCTTGAGCTCAGGGGAAGGTTGTGGGTTAATGACAAATTTACACTTTAATGATGTAAGGGAAGTTGAAAGACACTCTGATCAAGGTACAGTGAAGAGAGAGAGGCCTTAGCCTCTGAAAACCAAAATGCTTCAAAAACAAAGTGATCAACAGGTCAAATGCTATCAAGAGGTAGAGATGAAGACAAAAAACAAAACATCTACAAGATTTACAAACATGGACATCATTAGTAACATTGAAAGTTGCTTTCAG